>JAVRXN010000008.1:75935082-75959419 GCA_033556935.1 Timema podura | reverse complement strand
ACATAATCTCTTTTTTTTATACCTAGATTCTTATTTAATGGATAATTTTAAAATTAAAATTAGTACTATATGACAACAACAAAAAACTTGTCTTCGACATTGCTTAGCACTTACACTTTCGCGCACTCCTAGTAACTTTCATACATTTTAACTTAATCTGACCCGCCTCGGTGGCGTAGTTGGCGAACGCGCTAGTCGTGTTGAGCTCGGCCGCCAAGGACGAGGAGATCGAGGTTCGAATCTCGGTCGGGTGAACTGGGGTGGTTTTTTCCTAAATGGTTTTCCACTCTCTCTCTCTCTCCACGCAAATGTGGGTTCACTTCCTCTAAATTCAACCTTCCCAATTCCTAATCCATTAGCGTAATTAGTACTTAAGCGTATAACCCGAACGGGTAGTAAGACGCGGTGCTAAATGTTAACTTAATCTGCCAAAATTGTATTTTTGTTACAACCATGGCGAAAGGATCGTTGATCCTTGGTAAGATTAGGGCAGCGCTTAGGGGTGTGCAAACAGTGCGGCCACACAGGGCCCCACGCTTGCTTAAGTGACGGAGGGCCGGGGGGTGAGCGGAAGGATAAGACCAAGTAGGGTGCTTGCGCGTTCGAGAGATAGATTCCCTGTATAAGAGGTCTAGCAAATATTGGCAGAGTGTAAAAAAAAATCAGCATGGGGCTACGTTTTAACTCCCACGGTTTGAATTTGTCTGTCTGTCTGTGGTGGCTATATCTCACTGTAACTTTTGAACGTATTAACTGATTTAATTTAAACTTGAAACAGTTGCTCATTGTACCGCTATACGGTTCATATTCGTTGGGGAATAAAATCTAAAATAAAATATAATTTTAGGAAACGATGTGTTTTATTCAGCTACAGGGTTCGGTTAATATAGATATATACAAATCGTTAACGAAGGGATTTGGGTTAGAAGATTAAGTATGAATAAAATTGTAAAAGAAACAAGGTTTTTATTATATCAAAAGCAATATAATGGGTAAATACTGTAATTAATTATTAGGATTAATTGACGGTAGCTAGAATTTGTCGATTTAATCGAAATGAAGTGATTCAATTACGGCTTAAATGATTCAAGTATGAATAAAATTGTAATCAAGTATAACTAAGGTTATTTATCTATAGATAAATTAATTAAAGTCTGAAAAACGTGTTTCCGGTCTGTAGTTGCTTCGAAACAATTAAACTAGCACGAAGTTAGTCGAGTCGGTTTGAAGTGATTCAATCTTGTACAAAATTAATTAAATTGGTACGAAGGAATTTAAGTTGGTAAAAAAAAGTTCAAGTTCATATAAAGTGATTCAAGTTGGTTACAATTATTTACATTGTTACGAAGGGATTTAAATAGTGTTTAAGTTATTTAATTTGGTACAAAGTGGTTCGAGTAAGCTTGGAGAGATTACAGTAGGTATGAAATGACTTAAGTCTGTATGAAGTGATTTAAATGAGAGCAAAATGAACCAAACAAGACTAATATTTCTCACCTGTCCCTTAGGTGCGAGGCGCCTTGTCCCAAGGTCCTGAGTCCTATCTCCGTGCATTCGCCCTCCTTTAGGGGATCCCGCGACCCGACTTGAGCGGAAACACGGTTAAAGAGGCCAACTTCCCCACTTGACGCCACTGAGTGGGCACCTGGAGTCGTCTCCTATTCCTCCTCCTGCTTTCCCACCAGACCAGAAGGCCCAGTCCGGCTACCAGCACCAGGGAGCCGCCCATTCGCACATGCATGTACCACATAGTAGCTGGTGGGCACAAGGAACAGTGATAACAATAGCTTGTGGGCACAAGGTGCAGTGATAACAATAACTTGTGGGCACAAGGTGCAGTGATAACAATAGCTTGTGGTCACAAGGTGCAGAGCTAACAATAGCTTTTGGGCACAAGGAACAGTGATAACAATAGCTTGTGGGCACAAGGAACAGTGATAACAATAGTTTTGGATTCAAGGTGCAGTGCTAAATTTTACACTTTGAAAAGTTTTAAAAGCACATATTGTATTTATTATTATTATTATTATTATTATTAATTACTATTAGGCACCGCGTCTTACTACCCGTTTGGATTATAAGCTTAAGTACTAATTAAGCCAATGGGTTAGGAATTTGGAAGGTTGAATATACAGGAAGTGAATTCGCATTTGCGTGGAGGGAGAGTGGAAAATCATTTAGGAAAAACCACCCCCAGTTCACCCGACTGAGATTCGAACCTCGATCTCCCCGTCCTCGGCAGTCGAGCTCAACACGACTAGCGCGTTAACTTACTACGTCACCGAGGCGGATTTCACATTTTGTAAGCACAGCGTTTTGTCTGCCCGTTCGGTTTATAGTGTAACACATATTTTGATTGATCATTAAACTCTAAATGCCCGGTAAAATAAAGGTTACTGATAGAGGAGCTTGGAATGGAATCTTTGTGATTCGAATGATGTATTTAATAGTGGTGTTACAACACAAATTGCATTGGCATTTCTATTCTCCTCA
Source organism: Timema podura (assembly GCA_033556935.1). NCBI lineage: Eukaryota > Metazoa > Arthropoda > Insecta > Phasmatodea > Timematidae > Timema > Timema podura. The sequence goes on along the minus strand of JAVRXN010000008.1, from coordinate 75,956,926 downwards.
TCTCCTGTTTGTTCTCTTACTGACGGATAGCTCCACCGAGGAACGTTTTAAGCCCACTTGGTTTCTAGCGTTTATGAATTTCTGTTTACTATTCTAGTGCTTCAACAAGACCGTTTTATGAAATTTGGAGGCCAAGGGATCTAATTTTTTGAGGTGTCTCTTTTTGTAGAGCTCATATTTCTTTAGGAAAATTTTAGCAGAGACTATAAAGTTTTAAAATGGTTACATTATCATTAATATTATTAATTATTATTACTTAATAATTAAGTAATGTCAATAATTAATAGATTAATCGCCAACCAATCAATTAATAATCATTAATTAATTCATTAGTAATTAATTAAATCTTGATTAATTATTAATTAATTGTCAGTATCTAGTAACATTGGACATAGGTATGTTACATATGAGACACAGTTTCCTCGTAATTACGAAAGCTGAGTCAGTCAAGCTATTCAGAACAGTCCACAATAAGTTTACACATGTTTTGAAAGTCAGCTTTGCTTGAATATAGTTACATACCAGTAAATTATATTTAGCAAAACATCAGTAACCATGACAAATTTTTAAATCTACTGTATAAGTAGGTGCAAAGCTAGGACAAGGGGCTTCTTGTTTTTCGGCGAGTCTCTGGAGTGTTAAGTAGTTTTTTATTGTTGACGACAAGGACCATCAAGGTAGGACTTTGTCCAGGAAGAGGTGGAGTAGTTCATCAATATAGACGTATCCAACGATTGTTTGTTAGACTGACTAGCTTTAGCTATAAATTTCGTAGTATTTTACCAACTTAACTATCTACATCACATTATGTACTTTAGTCTGTAGTAAAATCCATCAACACATCGAGTTTGAATATTTTTAAACGTTCAAACCCTCCCACCCGACAACTCCCACCCTTTGATAGGCTACCCTGACAGATTGACATATAGATAATGAGATGGGGGGACGTGTAGTGACATAATCAATCGTAAATTAATTAATATATTAACTAGCAATATACTAATTGACCCATTAATTATTAACTAATTAATCAATCAGTTATGCTAGTGTGAGACTGTTTAGCAAAATAATTTGTCAAAGTTGGTAAAAAAAAAAGTTTGTTTCTCAAAATCCTGTTCCGTAAATACTGAAAGCTGCTTTTTTCTTCCAAGTTGATCAGCTTGATCGGAGGAACTGCTTGCTACTGATTCGTAGTGATAGTCCCGGATGTTGAGGTACATTTACACCAGAACGAACGAGCATTCGGAAAACATTCGCTGACAGTCGCTCCTGTTCTGATTCGGAGCTGTTTTGACCTGTTCTAAAGTCGTTTTAGAAACAACTAAAGAATCGTCGTTAACAGCCATGTTTACAAAAATCCACCCCTTCGCACCCATTCACAGGCACCCCGGGAGTGTTGTGTATAGTGTTGAAATAATAAAAGGGCAAAGAACCAAAATTAAAAATAATATATATATATATATATATACATAAATTGTAAAAAAGCTATCTAGTGTTGCATTTATCTATGCTGCAAATAAATATTTTCTGTTGTACACTATTTAATGTTATGGAATAAAAATTAATTTTTGGCAAAAGCTTACCTCTGAACATTTAGTTTTCCTTGCGTTGGACCTATCCAAGAGGATGGAAATAGGCTTGAATGCAAACCATTTGGAATGGTAAACCTCATCGGCGCCCATTCCTGTTGTATCCTCCCCTCCTTTCACGTCTAAATGTAGATAGTAAGGAATTCATTTATCTTTCTTTACTTCTGATGGGCCCAGCCTCGACTATGTCTGCCATGTCTTTCCAAGCATCATGTTTCTTCGTTAAAAGTTTAAATTCTGGTTATGTTGGGTCCCATAAACACTTGTGTGCACAGTACTACTCAATTAAAACTAGTGGTTCTCTCCTCAGACCACTCTATTATACACAACTACCGCAGAAAACGACAGTCACTACTAACTGATCAGTAACAAACAAGTATGAACACTAGAGCTTAGAGCTGGAAGTGTAGATACACACAAATAAAAGATGAAGAGCTGTAGGCGGGCAACGCCTGAATGGCTAGACTGTTTGTACCGGAACGAGCAACGAACAGGGGAGGCCACGAATTTCCTTTTATGATTCGCTCAAAGACCGACAACGGATGGATCATCAGCGAATGCGAACCGATTATGAGCGAACACCGCGTACATTCTTCTTAACGCTTTTTCTGATGGAGGTGTTTTCTTTATTCTCGATATGTTGTACTTTTATAGTTCTTGTTGGGTCTCCCCCTAGCAATCGAATAAGCTCCCTTGCCCTCCCCGCTCGCGCTTTTATAGTCTCGCCACTGTGACGGAAGTGAAGCATGGAAGGTCCGGGAGGACAGCCAGTGGCGAGGAGGCGAACCAGCTCTAAGCTTTTATTGGAACACCATTACACTTCTAGTACAAAGTATACATTATCTAAACAAATATGGACATCTTCTTCTCAGGTGTCTTCGTGTTTATCTATGATGCCCGTTTGCGACCTCTGCCCCAACTCCTTCCCCGAGGGGCCTGCAGCAGGTGTGGATGATCTATGTAGATTACTTAACGTTATGGAGCTCTAGCTGGTGGTATGAAGCCTGGTTTGTATTTCGCATGGTATCCGCTGACATCGTTGGCTGCTTCGATGGCTACAGGCCACCCTTGTATCAAGGCAATGTATAGAAGGTTGATCCTATTAAATGAACAAGGCTGGGTAGTATGCTCTCATGTAGATTGATGAATGATGACGATCTCTTCCCTGTGGCAAGTCTGTGACTTTGGCCTTCAAAACCAGGCAGACTCTCAGTGCAGCTCCTTCGTCTGCCTCTAATATCTGGATCGGTTGGGTCGTCAATGATGCCAAAGCCCTGGCGTGGAGACCATACTGGGGCCTAACCTATTGGTTATGGGGGCACCAAGCCGTGGCCTGGTGTGACTTGGAGAGGCAGCCCAAGTTGGATTAGCACCCACAGCCACGTGGGGTGTTTGTTCTGGGGCCGCGAGGGCTCTTCGTTCTCTGTTTTCCATGCATTGATTAGTTGCCTAGAGTGAGCCGCGGAGTTCGTCTATCATCGCTAAGATATTATCCAATCTAAGGGCTGAATCTTTGTCTTTGTCACTATCAGCTTCCGGGACGTTGATTGTATGTGGCATATTTTCTAAGACAAAGATCCGGAAACGATACTGATTTGGTCTCTGAAGAACTGTCCGATGTGTTCGAATACAGATAGAATAATGTGTGCAAAGTTGTAAACTGTTTGGGTTTAAGGAACCTTTCAATGAAGTGAACTCGGTGTCATGGCCTCTTCACCAATCAAAGCTTTCTTGACGTTGCTGATGGCATTTCTGGAGGAGAGTTAGATTTGGTAGTGGACCTTTCTGTATTCGGTGAACACTGGTAGCTTGGCGTCCCCATGATGGTGGCCTTTCTTTGTTTATGCGTCGGTGAATGTTGGCATCCCATTCCGCAAACATTGATAGTTTTTGGGTCTTCCCCTCACTACCTACTGAGCTCCCTGTCCCTTCACGCTTGCACGTTTGTAGTCTCACCACTGCGCTAGGATTGTGTCAACTTTTGCATACATAGGGTATAAATGTGGTCAGCATAAATAACCCTCTGGTCGTTAGTATCAGTTTTCTAAAACTGAGCTGCTACTTCTTTATTCAATTATCTCCCCACTTTGTCCTAACTAGGATGAGTTTGACCCCGTTCCAGACCCACTGATTCAAAGATAAACTTTTAAAAGTACCGGAGACCGAAACCGGGACCTTTAGACCTGTAGCCATGAACTCTTGACTACTAGACCACAGAGGCGGTCGGAAGACAACTCTAATTAGATAAATTATAGAGGCATCCAATCATCAAAATTGTCAGAGGAGAGTTATTTAAAATAGCTTCTTAGAACATCCTTTTTTTACTTTCTCTCTATCTTACAGGTAGAGAAAGTATGGTGAGCGTCAAAAAAATCGAACTCGAGATTTTGATGAATCTTGACGTTTCATGACTCCCTGAATCCGAAAAAGTGGTTTTTGAATTTCCGTCTGTCTGTCTGCCTGTCTGTCTGTCTGTACCTCCAACTAGAGCCTAAACTATTTTACCGATTGAGCTAAAACTTGATATCTAGGGTTTTCATAGGGTTGCCCCGAGGGTTTTTTGGAATTGGATATCTACCCCTAAAATTAAGGGTAGTTTACTGAAGGGCAAAAAGAGAAAAAGTAAATTTTCTCAAAATTGGCTCTAACGATTTTGATTATATTTCACTTATAAACATTAATAAATATTACAAACAAAATGGCTACTCTCAATATTTCGGCAAAATCGCTTTAAGGGCTCCGGTCTGATGCGTTAATTAACATTTTTTTTAATAGCTCCAAACTATTTGAGATATGAAATTACTTAGCATTACAAATATGTATATATACTTATAATACAAATATTTTATTCGAAACATATTTTTATAAAATCAATAACTTTCAATCTATACGCAATTATATATATTTTTTTAACTTTTTGGACATTAAAGTTCGAGTATTGCGACCGTAAAAAAAACTAACCTGAAATGTTGATGGATGTTGACGTCTCATGACCCCCCCAAACCCTAAAAAATAGTATTTGCAATGCCGTCTGTCTGTGTGTCTATTAAAACATTAAAATTAAGAGTAGTTTTATAAAGGGCGAAAAGAGAAAAAATAGATTTTCTCAAAATCTGCTCAAAACGATTTTGATTAAAATTCGTATCTAGGCGTTGATTAAGATTATAAATAAACTGGCTATTTTCATTTTCCTATGAAAATGATTTTTAGGGTACTTTACAGAAGCGTTAATTTCCGTATCTCCACAACTATTTGAGAAACTAAACAACTTATCATTGCAAAATTGTAGGACTATGAGAAATAAAAAACTTTTATTTGACATATATTTTTATAAAAGCAACAGTTTCTGAGATATTTGCAAATATAATAATACAATTTTGTGAGCTTTAGTTGTAAACATATACTACTTAAGGTGGGGTGCTAGTGAGCGCCAGTTTTAGCGCATTAATTTTGCAGTTTTTATAGCATAAACATTTTTTGGCAAAAATAGATCAAATATTTCTTCTATATAAACATAGAGTTTAGTTTTCTGCACATGCTAATCTCAACCGTTCTTGAATACATCTCATCAGCATGGTGGCATTTGGTGACAAACTTTTTAAATGCAGAGAAAAAAGTTGTCACTAAATTTCAGGACACCCTTGACAGATATTAAAGAACTGTTTGGATTAGCATGTGCGGAAAAGTAAACTCTTTGTTTCTATAGAAGAAATATTTGATCTATTTTTGCCAAAAAATGTTTATCCTATAAAAACTTCGAAAATACTGCACTAAACTCACGCTCACTAGCACCCCATCTAAGTCTTAACGCAATAATTCTCCAATGCCATAGAGTAATTAAATATAAGTAAGTATCTAAAAAAAATGGTACGGCGCACCGCACAGACTTTCTCTCTCTTTCTATAAACTCACAAGATTTCTGAATGGAATAATATACATTATATCATCACAACTCCACATAAGAACACGCATAAAATAATATACAATGATATAGAATCAATGAGAAAAGAGGCGCATCTTTGTCCACCCAAGAGCATTTCAAAAAGTTTAATGTCTTCCATAAGGGTCAACACATCGTATTACAATTTCGATTTCTGGTTAAAATTTTAACATTTTATAAGGTGTTGCAGATCTTCAAGTCATCGCATTGATATTTAATTATTCATTTATACATTTTGACCAATAAAAAATGTAAATATTGACTATTGAGTCTAAAATGGAGATAGATCATTGCTGTGCAAACATTTCTCCAAAGAGCTTTAAGGAAAAATAACATACTTTTTTTAGATACTTATATTTAATTACTCTATGGCATTGGAGAATTATTGCGTTAAGACTTAAGTAGTATATGTTTACAACTAAAGCTCACAAAATTGTATTAATACATTTGCAAATATCTCAGAAACTGTTGCTTTTATAAAAATATATGTCAAATAAAAGTTTTTTTATTTCTCATAGTCCTACAATTTTGCAATGATAAGTTGTTTAGTTTCTCAAATAGTTGTGGAGATACGGAAATTAACGCTTCTGTAAAGTACCTTAAAAATCTTTTCCATAGGAAAATGAAAATAGCCAGTATATTTATAATCTTAATCAACGCCTAGATACAAATTTTAATCAAAATCGTTTGAGCAGATTTTGAGAAAACAAAATTTTTCTCTTTTCGCCCTTCAGTAAACTACCCTTAATTTTAAGTTTTTATAGACACACAGACAGACGGCATTGCAAAGACTGTTTTTTAGGGGTGTGGGGGTCATGAGACGTCGATATCCATCAACATTTCAGGTTAGTTTTCTTTTTACGGTCGCAATACTTAAACTTTAATGTCCAAAAAAGTTAAAAAAATCATATAATTGCGTATAGATTGAAAGTTATTGATTTTATAAAAATATGTTTCGCATAAAATATTTGTATTATAAATATATATACATATTTGTAATGCTAAATAATTTCATATCTCAAATAGTTTCAAAGCTATTATAAAAAATGTTAATTAACGCATCAGACCGGAGCCCTTAAAGCCATTTTGCCAAAATATTGAGGGTAGCCATTTTTTTGTAATATTTATTAATGTTTATCAATGAAATTTAATCAAAATCGTTAGAGCCGATTTTGAGAAAATCGACTTTTTCTCTTTTTGCCCTTCAGTAAACTACCCTTAATTTTAAGTTTTAATAGACACACAAACAGACGGCATTGCAAAGACTATTTTTTAGGGTTCGGGGGTTCATGAGACGTCGACATCCATCAACATTTCAGGTTAGTTTTTTTTACGATCGCAATACTTAAGCTTTAATGTCCAAAAAGTTAAAAATATATATATAATTGCGTATAGATTGAAAATTATGATTTTATAAAAATATGTTTCGATTAAAATATTTGTATCATAAATATATATACAAATTTGTAATGCTAAGTAATTTCATATCTTAAATAGTTTCGGAGATATTATAAAAAATTTTAATCTACGCATCAGACCGGAGCCCTTAAAGCGATTTTGCCGAAATATTGAGAGTAGCTATTTTGTTTGTAATATTTATTAATGTTTATAAATGAAATTTAATCAAAATCGTTAGAGCCGATTTTGAGAAAATCGACTTTTTCTGTTTTTTTCCCTTCAGTAAACTACCCTTAATTTTAGGGGTAGATATCCAATTCCAAAAACCCCTCGGGCAACCCTATGAAAACCCTAGATATCAAGTTTCAGCTCAATCGGTAAAATAGTTTAGGCTCTAGTTGGAGGTACAGACAGACAGACAGACAGAAATTCAAAAACCACTTTTTCGGATTCAGGGAGTCATGAAACGTCAAGATTCATCAAAATCTCGAGTTCGATTTTTTTGACGATCACCATACTTTCTCTACCTGTAAGATAGAGAGAAAGTAAAAAGTATGTTATTTTTCCTTAAAGCTCTTAGGAGAAATGTTTGCACAGCAATGATCTATCTCAATTTTAGACTCAATAGTCAATATTTACATTTTTTTTGGTCAAAATGTATAAATGAATAATTAAATATCAATGCGATGATTTGAAGATGTGCAACACCTTATAAAATGTTAAAATTTTAACCAGAAATCGAAATTTTAATACGAAGTGTTGACCTTTGTGGACCCAATATTAATCTTTTTTATTTCATTTATTTTGTAACCCCCTTTTCCCCAAATCTCCCTTCGTAAGGGATAGTAAGACAAAGGAGAGAGAAAGTCTGTGTGGTGCACCATACCATTTATTTTTAATTTTGCTGGAACAAGCCCACTCTAAATAGCTTATAAAGTCACCCAATTCTTGAAAATGTACCGGGAAAAACCACTCCAATTAGCTTAAATAAATTAGTCTACTTTAAAAAGAAATACAGATGAAGGTCATTGTAAATATTTGCTAGATATTTGATGGGGGAAGAACCCCAGGCCCTTCAAAAACTCTTATTTTTTTTTTTTGCTAATGCTTTCTAGGCAAATAAGGTTTCGGTTTGTCCACCATTTAAGTCGGATATTACAAAAGAGAGAAGCGCCCACGCTATTCCCCTGGTACTGGGCCGGGTTTGAGCACCTGGTGGGTCTGTTTGTTGCTAATATAAGATTAGTTAGTTACATGAATAAATGCCAAAATCTTTAAAAATATAGGTAGATGCTTGACACCTGGTTGAGTAAAAAGAACCAAGAACTATATATTACCTTCGAAACACCAAAAGAGGTAAGATGTTTTTTTAATTTTTTATTTCCTCGCATTTCACTTCCTATTCCACTGTAAGTATAAGTGGGTTATTAATGACGTTATTGTTATAAGAATAATAAGGTAGAATGTAAAGTAAATGTACCCACATTTGCGTGGGGAGAATGGGAAACCTTTTAGGAAAAACTACCCTCAATACACTCAGCCGGGATCCAAACCACGACGTCCCCATAACCAGCAAACCAGGTTTAATGAGCTTGACCACGTGATCACTGGCACGGGTAGTAATAATGTCAATCCTGCTAATATTAACAACAATATATCCTCTTATGTGTAAGTTTTAAGATAACAATATTATCATAATATAATAATTGTGTTTACAAAATTATTATTCTTTTTGAATGTATCCATTCTTACTTTCTCATATAAAAAGAAACTATTTTAATCGTGAAAAAATTTGACCTCGATATTATGATGAATATCGACATTTTATTGCCTCCGAACCTAAAAAAAGTGGATCTGGAAATTTTGTATGTCCGTTGGTCTGTCTGTACCTGGTGCAACAGCTGAAACAGTTTGATGGATTTTGTTCAAACTTGATATTTAGGCAGTATTTGGAATTACCTTCAGCAGGTTTGAAATTTATTGTTCCAGCCCTTGAAATAAGGGTTGTTTATTGATTATTATTTTTGAAAAGTTTGAAATTTTTCGAAAATGGCTTTAACAATTTTGTGTGTTTAGCATGACAAATAAAACTGTATGCCCATCTTGTGAGAGAAAATTTATATTTTTTCTTAAAATTTCCTTCAAGAATAATTTATCCATGCTCTAAAAATTCTATCAGCTACTTTTTGGCTGAGTTGTTAAACATTTAAGCTCTCCAGTCTGCACAGCTGGCAAGGGTGTGGAACGTGGGGGGCTGGGGATCCGAAACCCCCTAAAATTTCATGGACACCCCTAGGGGGCCCTTATATACGATAAAAAGTACTTTTATAGGCTAATGGTGACTAATTTTATATCGGACCCTCCCCAATGCCCTAGAAAAGGAAATTTTTCTCTATTTCTAATTTCTGTTAAATTTTTTCTATACCAAGAGGGCCTCTTTAAAATGAAGCCGTAGGTCAGGGCTCTCTAGTCCTCCCTCGCTCCCAGCTCTCCTTCAAGATGACCCTGAGCTGACAAGTTCAATGTCATCACGTGATTTGACCAGAACTTTTCTTTTCATTTAAAAAAAAAAACCTCTGGTCAACTTCCGGATTCTTCTGATAAATATTCAAGAACTGTCAATATTACAGTAAGTATAAATGTATCTACTGAAGCGATAATTTATTTATGTAGATCCAAAGATTGTTTTTTGTTGTAAAAATCTGCAAAAATACGGAACTTGGCACATGTTTCCTCCCTTTCACACCATATTATAGCTAAACTAATATGTTTTAACCCTTCATTAATACTATTTGCGGTCTTGAGATAAGTAGGGGAGAGGGCAAATACCCCCGTTTCCTTTTCTTGAGCACACCACTGACACTAAAATTGACTGTGTTCCTGGTTATAGCTGGTAGATACTTTTTAAAATACATATAACTACTAGCGAACCCGACAGACGTTGTCCTGCCCGAACATTGGCTTTTCGTTTGGGTGGCATAATTGATTTCGATAATAAAACAAATACTATGTCATCATCATAATTACAAATTCACAATGAACTCCAATTAGTGAGTTACACAAATATTAATTATAATCAATTATTAATATTATATTCATTATTATAAATATTGGGTGGGGGGGGGTGAAATTTTGAGGTTACATGTTCTGATATTCAAAAAATCTAAAAAACAAATCCCCCCAAAAAATTCCCTAAAAAATAAAAAAATCCTAGAACCCGATTGCAGCGCCACCTACCGGGTCCAATTGTGAATCTAAACCATCCACGGACCCACTCAAACACACACAAAAAATGTCATCAAAATCGGTCCAGCCGTTTAGGAGGAGTTCAGTGACATACACACGTACAGAAGAATTATATATATTAAGATATATTCCACTTACTAAGACAATCAACTTGATCGTGTGGACCGAGCTGGTGTGTTCTTCTATCTTCGTGCTAATCTAATTAGCTCCTCTTGAGATGTACAGTATGGTGCGTGACAGACGATGCGAAGGTCACTAGATTTACCCGATGTGAAGGTGCTGTTGCGTAAGATGAAAAGATCGATGACCAGACAGAATGTATGAAAACAGTCTCCGAGGTCGATTGATAATCTTGGACCCAATGCGAACTTATGGTATTCGTGCACCTCCCCCCCTCAAATTCTCCTCATATTTCCCCTATCACTCTCTCCTTCAACCAATTGAAAGAATTCGCCCATTTGTATTGCGAATGTTTTGGCCTCGTCTGCACCTTGAACCTTTTTTTTAGAGAGTACATCAGATTATCTTAAAGTCAATGTCACCAACGCTAGAAGGCTTAACACGTACACGCTTTCCCACAGGTATGAAACGCAACGAGTCAGGTGCGTGTGAAGGCTGTGCGGCTTAAAACGTACACGCTTTCCCACAGGTATGAAACGGGACGAGTCAGGCGCGTGTGAAGACTGTGCGGCTTAACACGTACACGCTTTCCCACAGGTATGAAACGCGACGAGTCAGGCGCGTGTGAAGACTGTGCGGCTTAACACGTACACGCTTTCCCACAGGTATGAAACGCGACGAGTCAGGCGCGTGTGAAGGCTGTGCGTGTAAATGCGACCAAGCGAGAAACGATTGGTGGGTGCACTTTTCTCTTTCCTTCAGTTAAATCCCTCGTTCCCGATGCGTGGATTGATACAGTTTTCATACAAACCAGCCGCACACTTCAACCAAGTCGCTGTTCGTGTTAAATTTAAATCATCCTAGTGTGATATCGGTTGCCAAATACTGGAGATAGGAGTTCGTAATGGAATTTATAGAGGCATGCAGAGCACATATCTATGGAAACTAAAATTTAAAGAATACTCAGGCAAAAGCTTTTAAAAGATGCCGCATATGATCAGTCAGCAAAGATTTGAAAAATATTAGCCCACGTCAAGATACAAAAAAGGGTGTTCTTTCACGCAGGATAGTAGTGGCTCGTAGTTAGAAATCTGAGACAGAAAATTTTCCGTTTTGGAACATTCTCAGTCATTATTGCTGTAAACAAATTTCAACTGATTAAATGGATAATACTAATAACAGTAATAATTATTGGTAGTGGTAGTAATGGTAGTAAAGAAACACCTGCCTCGGTGGCCGCATGGTCCAACGCGCTAATCTCGCAATAGATCAGACTGCTGATGACAGGGAGATCGTGTTCGATCCCGGTCTGGTGCACTGAGGGTGGTTTTTTCTAAATGGTTTCCACCCCTCACTTCACGCAATTGCGGGTGTAAGTCCTCTAAATTTAACCTTTCACGTCCCTAAAACATTAGCGTAATTGGTACGTAGGCGTATAAACCCAACCGGGTAGTAAGACTTCGTGATAAAAAGTAGTAAAGAAACAAATGTATGCGAGCCTTTGTAGACCCGCTATGTTCATAAATCATACTTCAATTTTTTATCATCAATAAGTTAACTAAGATAATTTTTAAGGTTGGCCCGACATTTGTTCCCCCACCCCCCTCTCTCCCATGCTTCTAATCTAACCTTCGCCCACCCTGGTCCCCCCCCCCCCCCTTCTTATAGCTCACTCGTCTCTTTACACACTATATTTTGAAGTATAATAGGCTCTAAGTGCCACCTCTATAATTTAACCCTTTCAATGGACTCCGCCACTACAGAAACATTTCCGATTCAAAATTTTCAATAGCTACGATTAGAGTAATTTATTCTAATCGTGGCTGTTGAAAATGTCACCACTCAGGTCGTGGCGCGTTTGTCATAGACACAAGTTATAATATAATGGTTTTCCCGTTTCATATGAAAAAATTTGTCAAGCGAGGAAAAGTGATAAACATATAAATTTAAGAACAAAATCACCATTATTTTTAGAGTCAACGGTGTTGTCTACTTGAAGACACGTAGCCAGGAAACACTTTTGGAAGGGGGTTGGAGAGGTACACCATTTCTAACAAAAACATAACATTTTAAAAAATAAAACACATAAATAATTAGTTGATAAATATATTTTAAATGTGTATACATTCCAAAACATTAAAAATATATTAAATGGCAAAATAATATTTTTTATCCATGCTAAGTGAAAAATTTTTTACTTTTATTCTCTTAGGCTGTAGCATAAAAGTTTCTACCGGGTGTTCATTTGAAAACTTTTCACCAAAATATCTCGAAAACAACGCATTGCAGAAGAAAATGTTTTAAACAAAACAAAAGTTGTTTAGCTCTGAGGGGGAAGTAAGGTGGTAGGGCTGGTATGACCTTGGGTGGTGTTGCTAAGGTGACGTTAAGGTCACGCTGATTTTTTTAAAATGAAACTCCCTATTTTTTATGACATATTCCTGTAAATCACGTTGTGCTATTTTTAAAATGGTGTTTTTAAGCTTTTTAAAGTAAAAGCTATCACAATAAATGAGCCACACAAGTTTCTGAGTCACCAATACACTTTCATATCATCAATCTTATGACTGTGGATAATATACTCAATATACAGACAATAGCACACAATGACATGCTAATCACATCACTCCGGTGACAAAATCCTTTAGGTACTTGAGCCGACGTTGTTCTCTAATAGGCCGAGTCCTTGGGTTGTCTTGGTCTCTTCCAGTTTCACCAACATCAGAACTGTCTGAAAATGTCACAGGACTGCTATCAGGTTTGGTTATCTTCAGCTCCGGTCCATTTGACCTATCATCTTCTGACTCATCACTCACAGGTTCACCATCAGAACTGTCTGAAAATGTCACAGGACTGCTATCAGGTTTGGTTGTCTTCAGCTCCGGTCCATTTGACCTATCATCTTCTGACTCGTCACTCACAGGCTCACCATTAGAACTGTCTGAAAATGTCACAGGACTGCTATCAGGTTTGATTGTCTTCAGCTCCGGTCCATTTGACCTATCATCTTCTTGACTCATCACTCACAGGTTCACCATCAGAACTGTCTGAAAATGTCACAGGACTGCTATCAGGTTTGGTTGTCTTCAGCTCCGGTCCATTTGACCTATCATCTTTTGACTCGTCACTCACAGGTTCACAATCAGAACTGTCTGAAAATGTCACAGAACTGCTATCAGGTTTGATTGTCTTCAGCTCCGGTCCATTTGACCTATCATCTTTTGACTCGTAACTCGCAGGTTCACCATCAGAGCTGTCTGAAAATGTCACAGGACTGCTATCAGGTTTGGTTGTCTTCAGCTCCGGTCCATTTGACCTATCATCTTCTGACTCGTCACTCACAGGCTCACCATTAGAACTGTCTGAAAATGTCACAGGACTGCTATCAGGTTTGATTGTCTTCAGCTCCGGTCCATTTGACCTATCATCTTCTTGACTCATCACTCACAGGTTCACCATCAGAACTGTCTGAAAATGTCACAGGACTGCTATCAGGTTTGGTTGTCTTCAGCTCCGGTCCATTTGACCTATCATCTTCTGACTCGTCACTCACAGGCTCACCATTAGAACTGTCTGAAAATGTCACAGGACTGCTATCAGGTTTGATTGTCTTCAGCTCCGGTCCATTTGACCTATCATCTTTTGACTCGTAACTCACATGCTCACCATCATCAATCTTGTCTTTGTTACCCCATGACTTGAGTTGAGCAACGTGCGCAGTGATAGCATAGTGTTTCTGTTTAACATCTCCTGTCAATTGACTAAATCGATAAGTGTTGCCATCTGGGAACACTTTCAACACCACAAGAGGACCTCTCTACTTCGACTGCCCCTTTGTTGGTTCACCAGTATCCACTGGTGCGCGTCACATCATCACTACTTCTCGAATGTCAAAACTTGGATGAGTATACCTTCTCTTATCAAAATATGCCTTCTGGGGGAGCTGTTCTGCCGTGATTTTGTTGCGTACTGTTTCCTGTATTTCTGCGGGTGGTTGGTATGTGCTGTTCCCAGGTATGTCGGTGAGACTCCTAAGTGCCCCATAGTGGTGATGAGGTTGATACCCATGAAGTGCCTTAAAGGGTGATATCCCCGTCGTCTTGTTGATAGCAGTGTTGAGGTCACGTTGAATCTCCTTCAAACTCTTATCCCAGTCCTTTAAGTCTGCTCGCTGGGATGACACAGATATCATTGGTGTCAAGGTTCGGTTTACTCGTTCTACCTGCCCATTGGCTTGGGGGTGCCTGGCAGAGTTTAGTACATGATATATTCCACGTGAAACACAAAATTCTTCAAATACATGTGAAGTGAAACACGTTCCTCGGTCACTGATTATTTTTTCCGGTAGATCACTCTCATTAAAAAAAAGATCAAGGCACTTCAATACACTTTTGGTGGACGTAACACGCACTGCATAGAGTTGCACATATTTTGTCAGATTATCCACAATTACAAGGAGTTCACAATTACCCTTTGAGCTTCAAGGAAAAGGTCCTAAATGATCGATGCAGGGCCGCTTTATCCATGAGGCCTACTAGGCACAGTGCCTAGGGCCTACGAACCTTTTTTAGGCCTACAACATTTCACTTGAAAAAACACAATATAAAAAAACAAGAAAAAACCGTAAATTTTAATTTAAAATATTTATTTAGATATTTGAACGACAAAAACAATAATTTAATTCATCACGTTTCTCAACAATCTCACTGATACAAACACAGTTGTGAAGGTCTAGTAGATGCTTTAAGTTTAATGTTTAAATGTTCACTTTGCGACATTTTGTATGTGCAAATTTAGAAATGATATCGTCGAGTTTCAACTGTCGCATAACATCATTTTCAATTGAAAGTAATGAAAGTGATGACAATCATTGTTGCCCCATTGTTGATCGGAGATAATGTTTGATCAATTTTATTTTTGAGAAGCTTCTTTCTCCTTCCGCACTTGTTTCGAAAATTAAGAGATAGATTCTGAAGGCTATAATTACATTAGGGAAAATTGTTATGAGCTTATCATCGATTTGTGCACGAATCATATATACTACAGATTTTTTATCTTCATACATTCTTGAAAATAGTAAGAACTCTTCAATAAATCCTTCTTTAAGATCTGATGGGTACGTATTCACTAGTTCCTTTGCTTTATGAATTACTTCATCTCTAGTCATGGATCTGTCCATTAGGAAATTAAATCTTTCGCATAGAATTGTATAAACTTTGCGTCTTTTTGTCATCTCAGCTATAAGTTTGTCAATTATAGGATAAAACGATTGAACACGGAATTTGCCGCTGGCACTCAGACTTAAACTTGAATCAGTATTATCCAAAACTTCGTCTAGAAAGCTGGATCTTGATTGTTTACGTTGCACACATTCTTTGTGGTTGGATGATGTAAGTTTTCTTGCCATGTTCTCAAATACATCAAATTTATTTCGCATTATTTGAAAATGTGCTAACAGACTATCATATGATTTTACAGTGGTACACAATTCAATGCCAGGTTCCTGTAGAGCTTTGTTGACAATGTCAATATTTTGCAGTAAATCTTTCCAAACTACACACATCAATGCTGTCTCAAAATTATCAACCTTTTTAATTAGGAATCTCCCTTTGATGAACAGCTGCTGGGGTTTGACGTTCACTTTCAGCTATATTAGACAATGCTTGACGAATTTCAGAGTAGTTTACAAACAGAGCGTTCATTTCGTGCAGACAATCTGGTACCTGATAAGGTTTTTACATCACCGGTATTTTCTTTCGTTTTTTTGTAACAGTTTAGACCATCTCCATGGTGACGTGGAAAAAAGTACATAGATTGCTTGCAAAATTAAAAAAAAAAAAAATCACTACCGCTAAACAACATTCCACTGTTGTTGATCCAACCAAGTTAAGACTGTGGGCTGCACATGGAACCCAGTCGGCAAGACTGTTGATTTCTTTAAATCTACTTTGGACACCAGAATATATGCCACTCATATTGCTAGCATTGTCATAATACTGTGACCTACAGTTTGATATATCAATACCATGAAGTTCGAGAAAATTTTGTATAATACCAAATAAGTACTTTCCATCATGTTGTTCAATTGGAATAAATTTAATATATCTTTCAATAACATTTCCATCTTTGTGTACATAGCGAATTATAAATGTCAACTGATCAACATGAGCTATACCCGGAGTTGAGTCAATACTGAGTCCATAATATTTAGCATCTTTGATTTCAGATAATATTTGGCTTGTAGCTTGAGAGCCCAATATGTTAATGAATTCCTCATATTTGCCAGCAGAAACGTAAGAAACATTGCCTTTTCCCGGATTCCCATATCTTCGAATATGCTCCTTTATAAATAGATCAAAATAAGCCATAAGATCTATACAACCAAGATAATTTCCATTGTTAGGGCAGTTATGTAATTGAGTGTCACCACGAAAAGCTAAACCTCGTTCAGCAATACATTTTATTACAGCTACAATTCTTTTTAGAAACTCAACCCAGTATGTACATAATTTTTCATTCTTCTTTTTCAGTTCTACATCAATTTTACTGGCTTTTTTGGCATTGTAACATAGATTAAAGAGCGTTAGGATGATCTTTTGATTGTTCATGGGTTTTTATCCTTGTATTTTAATTTTTTTCAATCATCAAACCTCGTTTGAAATTTATTAAGCAGTACATTGTCACTGAGAAGCTTGCCTACATAACAATAGTTCTTGCCAGTTAATAGAGAATATATTAGCCAGTCCCTCTGAACTATTGCCCCATTTGTTAAACTTCTGATAAAATATTCTTTCCGCAAGTATCGTACCTTATCTACATAGCTTCTACCCTTTAAAAAGAAATTAGATTCTATATTTTCTTTTAGGATATGTTTTGCAAAGTTGTGTATCAGATCTGGAGTAATCTCCCATTCTGCTGGACCGCTTGTTGTCAGAGACACTGCTCCTGAAGTTTCATTAGGTATCTCGATGCTTGTGTTTTCTGTAGGAGGCTGACATACAAACGCCAGTTTTTTATTTGAATCATGTTTAGCACTAATGACGCCGTCATTACCTTTTCTTGTTGCTGGTACTACAAATTTTAGAATTGATCCCATCATATTCTTTATCACTTCTTCTTTTGTTTCTTTTTTCTTTCGTTTCTCGGATCCAGACTCGTGTTTTCTCTTATATCCATCATAAATTTTTTCAACTAAAAATTAAAGATATTTATAAATTAAATAATATAACAGCGTAGAGTGAGCAGCCCCTCTAAAAAGGTTGCAAGTGACATCTGAAAAATGAATCACGAACGTGTCAAAAAGATCTAATAATGACTTTAATACAAAAAAAACATATAATTTGTCACAACATTAATACAGCGCACCTTCAAAGGTTAGAAATCAGCCAAAAGATGAAGACATGAATTACCAGGTCATAAGTAATGTTTTTACACTGAAACATAACTTAATGATGTGTCGTCAGGTGGAACGTTTTTAGAGGGAGTCCTTCACTATTATTTGATTTTATGTGGTGAAGATTGGAGAATATACAGAAATGTACGTACCAGTACACTCTACACACATGTTAACACTTATGAAATACAAACAACGTGCGATACTTACACACAAAACGCACTGCTAGTGCTGGAAACAAAAATACATTTTCATGTACACAATTATTATTGTTAAAACACTTCATAACAAACTTGGTGTATAACCTATACACATATAGCATACTGTCGGTGAAGTAAGACAGTATAAAACTAGCTTCTTCTGTGCAGTGACTCATGACTGCTGCCTGGTAAAGTAAATATGTACGCATACGTCAAAGCGCCAGAAAGTCCAGAAATGTCCGCAAAGGGAAGGAGATTCTTGTGAGTATGTTGGTTGCATGGTTCTCACATCGTATAGTTCAGTTCCAAAAACATTGTCTCCAGTGTATTAAAAAAAATTATGCTGTGTAAAATTAATAAATATATTTCAGTATTATTTCACGAATTTTTAGTCTATATTGTAAATATCGTATACACAGACCCCTATAAATATAAGTGTCTAGGGCCTACTAAGGTCTTAAAACGGTCCTGGATCGATATGCACAATTTGAAAAGGCCGGGTACTTGGAGGTATTTGGTTGAGTAGCCCAGGTTTTCGCCGCCCCCCCCCCCCCCCCCCCGGGACTTTACTCAGGAATCACTCAAAGCAGTGAGATATATGATACTTAATGTATCGTTTCATGCCAGGTAACCATTAGTTTTCTTTAATCTTAGCAACAATACGGTCGACTGTGAAGTATCCAAACAAGTCATGAAATTTGACGGTAAGACTTTTTCGCATCACTTTAGTAATAATAAAAAGTTTAAATGTCTGCTGATTATGTTTCTCAATTTTACACACCTTCCAATTTACAATTTACAATTCAAATACCTTGTTTTGTTCAGCTTTAATTCTGTGTAGTTGGGATAATTTGAGTATGCTCATTGCTCATAGTATCCCTCAATTCTGAACCACTATGTTGCATTGCTAGTACTTTATCCTCAACAGATAGGGTTAAAAACACCTCACACCTATCACTAATCACTTCTGGCATAGTGTCTTGTTCACAACTAACTGGTGCATGGCTCATGGCATCCACGTTGGTAATCTTATCAGCTGGTCTATGTTTTACCTCTAAGTCATATTCCTGTATAAAATGGTACCACCCAGCAATCTGTGGGTCGGTCGTTCGCTTTCCATTCATATAAATTAATGCTTGACAATCAGTCACCACTGTAAACTTAATGCCTGGTAAGAATTGTCTCAAACAGTTCATGGACCACAATATTAACATTAACTTGAGCTTGCTTGAGTGGTAATTAGCTTCCACATCTGTAGTTTTCTTACTCACACAGTATATTAAGTGCATACGATTATTTAAACCTTCTTGTAGGAGCATTCCAGCCAACCCCTGAGTACTTGTATTCGTGTGTAGTTCAGTGACTGCATTAGGATCATACAGCTTAAGGACAGGCTCCCGGATGAGGGTAGTCCTGAGGTATTCAAATGCCTTCTTCTGCTCTTTTTCCCCCATGAGTCTTTCCTTGTTAAATGACTGAGTGGTTCAGCTATTTCAGCATAGCGAGGAGTGAACCGTCTGAAGAATCCGGTGAGCCATAGGAACCTTAGTACTTCATGAATATAATTGGGCTTAGGAAACTCGCTGATTGCCAATCATTTACGTGCCTCGGGTTGTATGGTGCCTTCTCTAATCACAAAACCCCGAGTAATCAATGGTTTTCTTCCCGAATTCGCATTTACTTAGCTTGCATGTGAGCTGAACCTGTCTCAAGGCTTCAAAGACCAGCTTTGATCTATTAAGCGTTTCCGGCTAATTTTTGGTTGGAATTAGGATGTCATTCAAGTAACACATCGCTATTGTATTTCGTAGTCCACCTGATGCACAGTTCATCATGCACTGGAACTCGGCTGGGCCATTGGTTAAACCAAATACCATTCTTTCAAATTGACCTGTTTCCTCTGATCTCACAAATGCAGTCTTCTCCTTCGCCTTCTCAGTCAAAGGAATTTGTAAATATCCGTGGGCTAAGTCAAGTACCGTGAACACCTTGCTACCAGAGAATTGTTAAAATTGGTCATCATTGCGGGGTAATGGATATCTATCCCTTATGATAGGTTGGTTTAGGCGTTGGTAATCAACTACAAGTCTATTTTCTACAGTTTTCTTTCTTACCACTAGCACTGGACTTGCATATGGTGACCTAGTCTTCGTCACAATGTCATGGTTCTTCCATTCCTTGACTATTTCTCTTAGATCTTCCTTTTTTGTGTGTGTTAGTTCGATATGGTTTACATGTAACCTGCTGGCGGCCGGGAACCTCAGCTATGTACATTTTGGTAAAGTCAGTGCATCCTAGTTCTGACAGGCTGGAAGCAAAACAATCACTAAACTTATTCATCAAATTCACTAACGAAATTATGTCTTGTTCACTAGCACAATTATCAATAAGGAGGTATTCTCTATCGATAATCCTACAATTTGAGCCATATTGCTGATGTGTTGTGTAGACAGACATACATTGATCAACATTCACTATGTTTACTAACTCACCACAACCCACACTGACTTTTTCTTCATGTACATCTCTTCAGTACTTGTGTTTGTAATTTGTATGGAGAACTCCCCGTTCTCATCTGGTTTATAATCAGAGCCATTAAACATTAGCTGGCTGTCTTGAGGCACATTTGACACAACTTGAACAAAATTAATACTATTCCCTTGCAATTTGTTGGCCGATAGAGTCCGCAATTTAATTGGTTTATTCTTTGTTACTGTTGGTAGATTTAATTTCCTAGAGGAATTTTCGTCGGCATTTCCAAAGAATAAATATTCTCCTAACTTAACAAATGCCACACTTGGCAGTTTTGTCCAAGTCCTTCCGAAGATGACCTCAATACTTTGCGCATTGTCTGGGACATCCAATATTTCCACATCACCTCCTACTGCACTATACATAGGTATATCTGAAACTATTCTTCCCAATGAAGTGATCACATTCTCTGTATTCCCAAACCCATGTAAACTTTTCTCACAAGGTTGAATTGGCAACCCAGACTTGATGGCTGCCGTGGCATGGTGTTTGCCCATGACGAGAGTATTTAATTTACGTGACATAATCGCAAGTTGTTTCTTATTTAGTGTATGTGAACTCTAATCCCAGGGTCATACACAGCTGAAATTTACCATTAAAATTTTAAAAAAATAATTCATTTTTTACTTGCACATGGTTCTTCATTTGGTCATGTTTTTCCGGGAAGCTTAAAGTTCCCACAAAGATCAGTCGAAATTGACGTTCGATTTGTTCCAACTGACTATTTCTGATAGACGGGATCGATACTAATAATGAGCTGCACTTGTTAGATGAGTCCTAGCAGACTCCAACTTGTACGGATTCTGCCATTTCTGTAGTTCCGCCGTGGGGTAGATTATCTGTAGCTACTCAGACGCGTTTATTCCTGATGACTCACCATCAAATTGAGGGGTGGTTTTGGCTAAGTCAGGCATTATAGTGTAGGTTGGCTCTGGTATTTGATGTTGCTCCAACCGCATCATTTCAAAAAGCGTTTGATCACGCTGACGGTTACTTTCTAAAATTAGGTTCAGAATATCCTGCATTGACATAACCAAGCCCGTCTGATGTTAACCATTACCTTCCCCCATGGTTTTTTAGCTCCTTTATAACAATTGTTTTGGTCTTGCTGTTGCATTTTTTGGGTTTCTTTAATTTTTGCCCGGCCTATTGGCAGTTAAATTACAATTTTTATCATTTTTAATCACTCGTAAACTAAGAGATATTTTTAAAAATTTTTTCCCCGCTAACAATATGGCAACCATGGCGTACCACGTTTTGATTAGTCATATTTGATCGTTCATCACCCGTACCAAAATTTTTCTATTCTGTTACAATTAATAGCAATTGCAACCTGTTTTAAAAATTTAAAATTAAAAATTTAAGACGCGTAATGTTAATGTTTAAATTTACGATTGGGGTTCAAAAAACTCAGATAGGGACGAGG
>JAVRXN010000008.1:75827675-75934982 GCA_033556935.1 Timema podura | reverse complement strand
CCGTCTGATGTTATACCATTACCTCCTCATGGTTTATAGCTCCTTCATCACAATTGTTTTGGTCTTGCTGTTTCATTTTGGATTTCTTTAATTTTTGCAGGCCTATTGGCAGTTAAATTACAATTTGATCATTCACTCGTAGCTAAGAGATTTTTTTTAAAATTTCCACGCTAACAATATGGCAACCACGGCGTAGCCACGTTTTGATTAGTCATATTTGATCGTTCATCATCCGTACCAATTTGTCTATTCTGTTACAATTAATAGCAATTGCAACCTGTTAATATTAATATTAAAATTCAAGACGCGTAATGTTAATGTAATTGACGATTGTGTATCACAAACTCAGATAGCACGAGGGGAACTCGTAACGCATTTAAACGAAATATGGATATTATATATTGTGTTC
Source organism: Timema podura (assembly GCA_033556935.1). Lineage (NCBI taxonomy): Eukaryota > Metazoa > Arthropoda > Insecta > Phasmatodea > Timematidae > Timema > Timema podura. The sequence goes on along the minus strand of JAVRXN010000008.1, from coordinate 75,934,573 downwards.
ATCCCACTTCTGATTTATTGTACCTCACATGGTATATGTGACACACTTGTTAACCTAACAGACTGTAATCTCTTTCCTTTGCACTAACCACTTTCGCCAACCTTACGCAATCATTTTTCGGTGAGTTTCTAACAGTACTTATTATAGAAAACATGGTTAGGCCACAGACAAAAATACAGCGGCATACACAGCCTCCAGGTTAAAATGGTTGCACTTTTTTGGGGACAGCTTAAGTCCTTCAACACGGGGATAGCTACGTGCAGTCCCAAGTGACAACATCGCTTTCAAACGAGAATTTTTAAAAACAGTTCAGTTTAAACTTCATTTTACTAGAGAGCAAAAGAATTTACCGTGGAGTGTCAATCAACCGGATTTCAGAAAGCTGTAATGAAAAAACATAAAATAAAATATGTGTGTAATTATTATTATATTTTGAATGAAAGAATTAATTTAATTTTTGATAATCTATAATCTATAATATATAATCTGGTGTTTTATTGGGCGCCAACTACCAACCCCTCATTTATTTTGGTGAGATAGGTAGATTTTTAATTATTAAATAAATTTATCCCCATAAACTGCTCAGTGGTAATACGAAAACCCTTTCTCTCAAGACCCCTGGACTTTACCTAAAGTTTGGACTTAAGTTGGACACTTACAACCGAAGACTTCCTGATGCAGGTTATTATTCTTGATTTGACCAATCCACTCTACTGAGCATCGCTATACATGGGATGCAAGTTCAGAAGAAAATACAATGTACATTGACGTAAATAACAATAAAACAATTAAATTTAAAGAGTAATTTTAATTATTGAAGTGAATGATATTCTTAAATGAACCCTACCTATGAAGCATGCCTCGTATATTATAATATTATTAAAAGTATTGTTAAGCAATACTTGAAATTGTTAAATTCTCACTTGAATTGTGAGTATATTTGAATATAAATATTTCTTTAAGCAAATAAGATTTTAACAACAAAATTTATTCTTTATAACATGTAACAATAATAAACAAACAAAAAATAGTTCTGAGGTGGACAAAAAGTATTAATTCTAGTTTGGAAACTGAAAATTATTTGTCCTTCTTTAGTAATTTTAAGGATTATACTTAATTATTTACATCCGTAACAGGATGTTTACAGATGGATTGGATCTCACCCGAAAATGTCCTTGCTCTGGTAAAAATGTTGAATCAAAGCTCCGTCGATATTTAACTCTCTGACCTTAAATTTCCACCAAGATCTTCTTTGAGTGCTTCCACTCAACTTTCTTCACGAGTTTATACAGCTTTTAGAAGTTTTAGATGAATAACATTACCATGAACCTTTAAAAAAGATATAATTGAAGGATCCGCAGATCGGATCCTTCCTTACACTTTCGACGCCAATTTTTAGAGTCTCACAACAATAAGTAAGACAAAACACAAACACGTTATTTTTGTTTAAAATAAACAATCACCGGCCTAGGAGAAAACATTCGCCGGGATTTGTATGCAAGAATAAAGCAAACAATCTTAATTATTTAGACATTGGGGGTATTACTAAAAAGATAATGATACATTTTTACAAAGAAACATAATTCATCTTTAGAATTAATTTTAAACTTGGCACCAAACAAAAAAACAAAACGAGAATAATAATTTCTTCCGCTAGGGGCAATTAATGTTTCAAGAGCCAGATGCTATAAGTGTCCAAGAACATAAAAATAAACGAATCGAATAGTTCCGAAATAAACCACTCTCTGGAGCAGATAGCGTTAAAATCACCTACCAACAAAATTAATAAACATGGCGGGTTGGCAGTTTTATGAATAAAAATAAAAATAAAGAAAGATGATTTAATATAGTGAAATAAAGGTAAGTAGATTATATGTATAACATAATTTTAATTGTACATGAATAAATAATGAATATTCAAAACTTTAGGAGTTATGAATGAAATTTAAAACAAATAAACAGTAAAATTGACAACGATGTTATATATTTGAAGAATTTAGTCAACTGATTATTAGATTTCTATTATAAGTAACTCTTTTAACCAAAAATAACATCACAGAAATGCCCCTCGATGCTACGATTTTAATCTAATTTATTATATTAAGAGCGTAGTATCTACTTAAAAGATGTTATTTTCTGATATCAAACTTAGACGCTCAGTTGATCTCCGTGGTTAATGAAAGTGGATTTGAATTTCAACAGCCCGACTCAAAATACACCCTACTCTCTATAGTTCGGGTTACGGTTTAAAATGTGTGTTTATTTAATTAACTTAAAACTCTTCCAGTCTTCTTGGTATGGTATTTTCTTCCAGATTCTGAACGAATTACTTCAACAACTTCCCAAATATTAGAGATGCCACATGTTTGTCAGCTGTTAACATCAGCTGATCATTTCACAACATTGAACATTCAAGTTCAAGGTCACTCGGCTTGTAAGGTTAGAATCTATTAAATATATGTGATTATAATATTGTTTCTTCATGTGATAATATATTTAATTTAATGCCACGGTTATGGTAAATAACCAAACTACTCACTTTAAATCGATATAGTTAAAAATACACGTTTTCCTGGAAAACTTGCTGTTTCCTTTTAATTCATAACTTAATGAAAAATCAAATATTTGGAATTCACAGTTATTTTCTTAACCGCTTAGAGACATCCCTATTTAACAAAAGTATTCTCCATACTTAAATATATTTTTAAAGACAAAAATAATTTAGAAGAAACATGCTTATATTGAGTTTACTCTTCTCATCCCATAAAAACTTGAGGGCCTAGAACCCTTTCCATTAAAATCCTTAAATTTCTTCAATTGATATGGCAAATAGACACCCTTCTTCAAATCAGGTAGAAGTCTTGAATGAAAATTACAAATATTTCTCTCTCTAAACTTTAAAAACAAAAAAGTAGGTGTGTAAACTTAAGTTATCGCAACCTTTGTGACACATGTAGTCATCCTCTTTATCCACATAAAATGGCTTAAAACCAACTATTTTAACTTCCGATGGATATGTTCATTAACTTAAGGATATTATTTAACTATATAAAGTATTTTCATTGCCAAAATTATACATTTTGTACTCTTAAATTGTAAAAAAGGAAACAAATCCTTCAGTGGTTTTGGCACTTTGCCACAGAAAAATGAATAGGCCTTGACCTTAAAGTCAGAATTTCTTCATTCCATTAATGAATATATCAAATACATCCTCTTCTTCAGCTATCCTGTTAAAATAATTAAAATATATTTATAATTTCTTCCTCAAAACTTGAAAAAGCAAATGCTCTCTGAGTCATTTTCTTTACATCTTGACAGAACGTAGAGTAGGCTAACCCTTATTTCCTTGTATTTCTCAATTCTTTTAGTGAAACCAGTTATTATAAACTCTTTTCAAGGTAATGTAGAAGTATCATTTAAAAATATTAATAATAACCCTTTAAAATAATTGAAAAGGAAATAGAATATTTGAAAATTTAGGCCCACGCCTAACTTGAGTATTATCAAATGTTTGTATACACATTTAAACTTACTCAAACTTGTCATAGGGGTACTTTCCAACAGCCCCTCAATATTAATGTCAGTTCTCAAAAAGAAATATTTAAATTACATATCATTAAACTCAAAAATCATAGCTTTTTAAAGTGTTAAAATGGATTTAACTCTTTCTCTCTTCAATTCTTCACAGTCAAATGCAGATTTTAGCCTTGATATATAAACAAAACAACAAGTTGATCACTCTTCTTACAAATAACATACATATGATATAACATAACATAAATAACCTTCTTCTGTTCTAGCATTCTTCGCTACATTTCGGTCCCGCTGCGAAAACAACTCTTGGCCTTCTTCATATTTGCACTAGATCAACTGCTTGACCTGTCTTCAAGATCTTATTAAGATGAAATACACATTATGGAGGTATATAATGTTCTACCATAGACTTTTCTTTGATAGTATAATATCTGAGTGGCCTCATAATTTTTAGAGGAAAAATGAGACAAAATAATAGATAGTCCATAAAATTAGACGAAACTGAACTTTGGCTCTTGTTACACCATGCTGCATACAGATTATCATTCCAGCGCTCTCCATAACATTGTTGACCTTGCTAGTAACTGATAATCACTTAATAATAATTACTTCTGTTGGAAAAACAGAGTAAATAGCTCCTTCACGAAAAATAATTGAGTATCATAGTTCCCTCAATAAGTCATAACTTTCTCCCATAAACCGTAGATCCTTTATGAAAAATAATTGAGTATCTTAGTTCCCTCAATCAGACATAACTTTCTCCCATAAACCGTAGATCCTTTATGAAAAAATAATTGAGTATCATAGTTCCCTCAATCAGACATAACTTTCTCCCATAAACCGTAGATCCTTTATGAAAAATAATTGAGTATCTTAGTTCCCTCAATCAGACATAGCTTTCTCCCATAAACCGTAGATCCTTTATGAAAAATAATTGAGTATCGTAGTTCCCTCAATCAGATGTAGCTCCTCCAAATAAACAAAAATCACCTCTACATTGGTACTGTCACTGTCTTGTTATCAGTGAGGACTTATAAGGCAATCAAACATATTGACAACTGTCATAAACTCCAAAACATTACTCTCCTCATCGCTTCCTCATCTCGTAGAACCTCCTATACACATAATTATCATCTTCATTGGAGCGCTGGGGTGTACTCTGGCATTTCTTTGGTGATATAAATATATTTTTTTCTCGACGTATAATAAGGTAGAAATAAATAGTAATTGTAATAAAAAAAATGATCTTGTTTTCTTCAAAACAGAATTAGGCCTATATGTAAACAAATGTGTATTATTTCACCTAGACATGTGCCTCAAATGAAAGTTTTAGGGACCTCTTTTGTTCACACTATTCCTTCTCCAATCGCATACCGAGCTTCAGGGATTTCTCGACTCCCATAACCTTCTTCTGTTCTGAAACATTCCCTCATCCAACAACAACCCGAGCTTCAGGGATTCCTCGACTCCCACAACCTTCTTCTGTTCTGAAACATTCCCTCCTCCAACAACAACCCGAGCTTCAGGGATTTCTCGACTCCCACAACCTTCTTCTGTTCTGAAACATTCCCTCCTCCAACAGCAACCCGAGCTTCAGGGATTTCTCGACTTCCACAACCTTCTTCTGTTCTGAAACATTCCCTCCTCCAACAGCAACCCGAGCTTCAGGGATTCCTCGACTCCCACAACCTTCTTCTGTTCTGAAACATTCCCTCCTCCAACAACAACAACCCGAGCTTCAGGGATTTCTCGACTCCCACAAAAGCTTTGTAATTATGTCCTAAAACTTATTCCAGGATCAAAAATAGTCCTTCTACAATCCCTAGGTTGAAATTGTGGAAGAGAGGGCCTAATTCCACTTCCTCCAACTAGCCATACATTTCCTAGATCTGGAAGAAATCCATGTCGCTTCCTTTTACCGAGGCCTCGTTTCTTGATCCTTGGTTTGATTTTGTTGCAGGTATCATCTTGATTCGATGACTGCCGTGTGACCTGGTTCCTGGTCCAATGATGCGAGGAGATATTGAATAATACATCCTGAACATCAAAATGTTTAGGGCATTCTTCATTGTTTCGGTGTTGGTGAAGAACACTCCTCCCAATGGCAGTAGCTTCAGTTTGCAATTCCACTCTTATAATTCTCCTTGTATCCTGGCTTATCATCGCAGCTGACAAGACATCTCCTACAAGTTTTGTCTCTGTGGGCCCATTTAATGACACACCAAAACAACTTGACAATAACACTTCATCATTTACCCACAAAGTGCACGATAACTTCTGTGCTTCAGAAACCCTTGTTTTTACATGAAATGACTCATTCGACTCCTTAAACTGCATGACTTCATAGTCAACTTCCCAGTCAAAATTGTTCACATGACTGCGAGAATGACCCATTATTGGAACACGTGACTGACTTATGTAGTACTCATTAGGGGTTTCACACAATTGTGAATCGCATTTCTTGTAGTAGTAGGCCCCTAAATATATGAAAGGGTAAATATAAGAACCATTCGTCGAAGGGTCCTTAACTGGCATTATTACCACTTGCTCTGGTACTTCCTCCACTGCTGCCACTAGTTTCTCCCCAGTCGTTGACAAGTCCTGTACTTGCGCCTCGACCTCTTTCCCCTTTTCCGCCAATTGGTTGTGGACTGACCTAAACTCGGTACTATAATGGTCAAATCTTGAGATAACATCATCCCTTAGTGATTTCATGTTATTCTCCATCTTTATCATGTTATTCTCCATCTTTATCATGTTATTCTCCATTTTTTCCTCCATCTTTTCCATGTTATTCTCCATTTTTTCCTCCATAATTTTTAGGTCCCCCCTCAATGCTTGCATTAGGTCAAACATGGTAAATTCCTTCACTGTCTTTGGAGCTTCCTCTAACTTCTCCACAGCTGAAATACTCCTACTGCTATCCAGGGCATCTGCCCCCAATGGTGTACCATCCTCCATGTGTGGAACTACTGGTCGTACACCTGCCATAACTATTTACTCTAACGTTGTGACAGAACTATCATCGCATTCTTCTGTTATGCACTCAGCTTGAGGCATTTCAACCTCCTCTTCTGACTCCTCTGCTTCTCCACTGACCGATGGTTGCTGGGCATCCATGTTTATCTTTTCGAGCTGCTTACGTGCCTTGCTACGTGTATAATATTGCCCCTCTTGCATAACCTCCTTCACGAAGTAAAATGACCCAAAACCTAATTGAGGTAATCAGGCCTTGTCATTAAAACGCTCTAGTGTAAGTTGGCCGCAAAAAAAAAAACATCAACTACTTCCTCAAGTCACAAATAGACCCTAGTGTAATCAGGCCTCAAAATATATATTTTACTGTCCTCTCAAATCACCAATATGCCCTAGTGTAATCAGAACTCAACCTTTACAGTCATAAAAAAAAAACTTTAGGTATAACAATAGCCCCACGTTGGGCGCCACTGTAATGAAAAAACATAAAATAAAATATGTGTGTAATTATTATTATATTTTGAATGAAAGAATTAATTTAATTTTTGATAATCTATAATCTATAATATATAATCTGGTGTTTTATTGGGCGCCAACTACCAACCCCTCATTTATTTTGGTGAGATAGGTAGATTTTTAATTATTAAATAAATTTATCCCCATAAACTGCTCAGTGGTAATACGAAAACCCTTTCTCTCAAGACCCCTGGACTTTACCTAAAGTTTGGACTTAAGTTGGACACTTACAACCGAAGACTTCCTGATGCAGGTTATTATTCTTGATTTGACCAATCCACTCTACTGAGCATCGCTATACATGGGATGCAAGTTCAGAAGAAAATACAATGTACATTGACGTAAATAACAATAAAACAATTAAATTTAAAGAGTAATTTTAATTATTGAAGTGAATGATATTCTTAAATGAACCCTACCTATAAAGCATGCCTCGTATATTATAATATTATTAAAAGTATTGTTAAGCAATACTTGAAATTGTTAAATTCTCACTTGAATTGTGAGTATATTTGAATATAAATATTTCTTTAAGCAAATAAGATTTTAACAACAAAATTTATTCTTTATAACATGTAACAATAATAAACAAACAAAAAATAGTTCTGAGGTGGACAAAAAGTATTAATTCTAGTTTGGAAACTGAAAATTATTTGTCCTTCTTTAGTAATTTTAAGGATTATGCTTAATTATTTACATCCGTAACAGGATGTTTACAGATGGATTGGATCTCACCCGAAAATGTCCTTGCTCTGGTAAAAATGTTGAATCAAAGCTCCGTCGATATTTAACTCTCTGACCTTAAATTTCCACCAAGATCTTCTTTGAGTGCTTCCACTCAACTTTCTTCACGAGTTTATACAGCTTTTAGAAGTTTTAGATGAATAACATTACCATGAACCTTTAAAAAAGATATAATTGAAGGATCCGCAGATCGGATCCTTCCTTACACTTTCGACGCCAATTTTTAGAGTCTCACAACAATAAGTAAGACAAAACACAAACACGTTATTTTTGTTTAAAATAAACAATCACCGGCCTAGGAGAAAACATTCGCCGGGATTTGTATGCAAGAATAAAGCAAACAATCTTAATTATTTAGACATTGGGGGTATTACTAAAAAGATAATGATACATTTTTACAAAGAAACATAATTCATCTTTAGAATTAATTTTAAACTTGGCACCAAACAAAAAAACAAAACGAGAATAATAATTTCTTCCGCTAGGGGCAATTAATGTTTCAAGAGCCAGATGCTATAAGTGTCCAAGAACATAAAAATAAACGAATCGAATAGTTCCGAAATAAACCACTCTCTGGAGCAGATAGCGTTAAAATCACCTACCAACAAAATTAATAAACATGGCGGGTTGGCAGTTTTATGAATAAAAATAAAAATAAAGAAAGATGATTTAATATAGTGAAATAAAGGTAAGTAGATTATATGTATAACATATATTTTAATTGTACATGAATAAATAATGAATATTCAAAACTTTAGGAGTTATGAATGAAATTTAAAACAAATAAACAGTAAAATTGACAACGATGTTATATATTTGAAGAATTTAGTCAACTGATTATTAGATTTCTATTATAAGTAACTCTTTTAACCAAAAATAACATCACAAAGCTTATAATAAAATGGTCATTTTTATTTGTTTAAGTGAATATTTGCAAATTGTCTAGTTGTAAACAATCTTCAGATATCATCGACTATGATAGCTTTGAGTGGCGGGAAAATTGGCTCTCGAGTTTGTATCCCTTAGGTACAACGGACATGTTGAAAGTGAGTTGCTTGAATATATCTCATTTGAAAGTTCTGCTATCATTGAAGACTGCAGCTAGTGGTCCCGGTGTCCAAGGACTGAACCTGGCTCAAGAAGCGCAGTGAGACTCCCACCAAGGGCCATATATCTGCTGTTTCCTTGTATGTGGACTAAGCATATGAATAAACTAGATATGTGCTACCTCTGGTACACGTTCACCCGATAGTATACGAAGCATTTATCAGGGGTACACTATGATAATTTATATATATATAGTGGTGTTCTTTGAAAGAGCATCAAAACCTCAAGGTTTTTATTAGTTTTTAATTGTAATGTACTATATGTATTTTTTAAAATCTTATATGGTTTTAGTATTATCATTAATAGTGTTTCTCTTTCTTTTTATGGCTAAGCTTCAAATAAATTGTATCCAAGCGACATTAAACAATAGATAGCTAATCCTTTCCGTTGACTGATTGAACCCACTTACTTCAATTCCCTTCACTTTACAGCGGGCCATGGCCTACCCAAAAAGTTGTAAAAAAAATTGTATTTCTTAGTGTATGTGTGTGTTTGTGTATGTGTGTGTTTGTGTGTGTGGCGCGCGTGCGCACGTGGGGGTGTGTGCGTGTGTGTACTTCTCTCCACAGGATTTTTTTATCAAACTTAACATCCTACAATACAACTTTTATTTCTCAGTAAAAAATGTAGCTTGAAGTTGGCTAAAATTGTTTGATACCACACTGATTAGATTTTTAACTGTATTTAGCTAGTTTCAACTGGAATTTTCGTTATGGTTCCTATTTTGGCGCTTTTGACTTGATTCATTATAACAGGATTAATATAGTAAAACAAACATGTGTGTGGAACGTCAATGAGCAACACCTAGCATTGTATTTTATCAATAGCCTTCACTTGTGTATTTCTCCGTCTGCCACTACTAACGTAAAATGCATAAATTTTTCAACTCACGGTGCCAAAGCCCCCCATATATGATCAAGCATGCAGTCAGTCCCATGATTGATGAACGGTCAACCACACACGATCATGCATACATGCATGCATGACATGACTGTCAGTCGTGTTTGGCCTGTCCAGTGAATAGGTAAATGTGGCTGAAAAGTAAGACGCTTGTGTTGTTATTTTACTAGCCTTTGATTGTGGTGATAAAATCAAGAGGAAGCGGAAGAAGAGATAATGGATGAAGGAATGGTTTCAAAAAAGAGAAAAATTCACTCATCATAATCTCCTGAAGGAGCTACTGTTAACATCGCCAGCTGATTACGGCAACTATCTCCGAATGGATCATGCAACATTTATAGAGCTTCTGGAAATGGTAACGCCTTTAATACAGAAAGAAGATATCGTAATTATGAATGCGATACCTCCTAAGCAACACTTGTCATGTACTTTGCGCTTCTTAGCTATTGGCTATAGCTTCAAAGACCTTAAATTTCCCACCGCCATGCACCGAAGAAGATTGGAGCCTTTGTGGTGGAAACTATAAATTATGCATTGAAATGAATCATAAGAGTGAGTAATACTATGTATTTTTATTTTATTTTGGTTTTAAACACTTCCATTATTCTTGACACAAGTAATAATTTATTCCAAATTAAAAATGTTACTAGTGTACCTTTTTAGAGCACTATTCAAGAATAGTAGGCTACTTATCTGAAAGAAGATCACTTAATGTATAATAACTTTCAGAGGTTTGAGGACCTGAGTAAAACACATTCTAAGAAGAAGAACTGGTTGCAGTTTCGTTGGATGTGTAATGAATAGTTGCAGGTGGGCTTGAACGTGAGCACATAAAAGTCTGGTTAATTTTTACGGAATCACGATGAAGATTGTTCAGCCTTCCTTCAAAAAGAATATAATTTATAGTTTTCTGAGCATAAATTTGATGATAAGGTTCTAATTTAGTGAGCTTTACGCCCCAAGCTTTGGCTATTGTATCAGTGGCAAATTAAGGAGTCTGAAGACGAGCGCATGCCAAAACAACCATTTTTCTCTTAGTTGATCTGCGGTACTGGGTTTCTGTTCCTGTTTGCGTATCTTATTAGTTGTGACATTTTGCTTCTATTAGCGTTGCTTCTTGGGTGCCAGAGGATTGAAACTGACTAGAGAGCGACACAGCTGCTCTTCTCCATTGACATCCTGAAATTAATACGTAATCATTAATTTCATTTAATTTATTTTCAGATCCCAACTAATGAAGAAGATTGGAAGGCTATTAGTAAAGGATTTTGGAACAGATGGAACTACCCCAACTGTCTATGAGCTATCGATAAAAACACACTGAAATCAGAAAATCTGAAGAGTCTGGTTCTTGTTATTACAACAAGTCATAATTCAGCATAGTATTAATGGTGATCGTGAACGCTAACTATGAATTCATAATGGTTGATGTCGGAGAAAACGGGCGAGTTTCTAATGGGGTTGTATTTTCAAACACGAACTTCTACGAAGGTATCCAAGAGAAGAAGTTGAAAACTCCAGAAAGTGACTTTCTACCAGGATACGATGTAAAAATGCCATTTGTCTTTGTAGCTGATGATGCCTTTTCACTTTCAAATTATCTAATGAAGCCTTACCCTCAGAGAAATTTGAGTAATGAAAAAAGAGTGTTTAATTATAGACTATCACGAGCTCATCGACTAATCGAAAATTGTTTCGGAATTCTTGCCTCACGCTTCAGGGTACTTTTAAACACATGGATTTAAGCCCACGAAAGGCTACCACAGTCGTTTTTAGCATGCAGCGCCACTTGCACAACATTTTTACGTAAAAAGAAGGGACACATATTTCTTAAAGACACCATGGATTGTGAATATGTCGAGTGAAGGGGGGATACAACCTGGTAGTTGGTGAGCTTATCCTGAACGCCTGCTCCCTCTACAAAATAGTAAATCACGAAACGCTACGACTACAGCCAAAGAGGTAAGGGATAAATATTGTGAATATTTCAACAGTGTTGGATCAGTTTATTGGCAAGATAGGGCTGTTGATCGGAATTCTGTAGAGTAATACCCATTACATTATCTACAAGGCCGTGTTTAAGGTCATGTAAAATACCACCATTTACTACATTTAGTAAAATGTTATAGTTTATAGGTAGTTGATTAATGGTAAATTTTAAAATTTAAAATATGTATAAATGGCTTGCAATTATGATTAAAATTTATATCTGGTGAGTGTTTTAGATCATGAATAAGACGGTATAGTTATTTTGAAGGTAAACATTTGATCTTGGTTGGTTCAGGCCTAATGATAACTAGTTATTTAAAATTTCAAAATATTTCAAAAATAGCTCAAAACAAAGTTCTTCAAAATGAATATCTGGGAATTGTCTTACATCATAAATAACACTATTTAAATACACTATTATATTAAATAAATAAATTTACTACCGGTATATTCATATTAGTATTCTCCTTCAGTAAAAATGCCTATTTTATGCCTGTCCCATTCAGACTCCTGAATATAAATCCTCTATGCGTGCCTGACAGATTATTTGTACTCATTAGTAGGTACTTACTGATGTTTAAGCTGAGTTTTCTTCACCTCCTTCACCTTCATCTCCCTCCATTGTTGATATTCCATGGACCTGAGTTTCTTGATCCCGTAGGAACTCCAGATCTTTGAAATACCACAATGCGGGTAGATATTATATATCGTTTAATCCAGCCCCGGATGTTTTGCTGTTTTTTACTTTTTTTTAAATTCTCGCTGATTGTTTGACCGTAGCGTGTTTATCTCTCTTTTCGTGGTGTTGGTGTCGGCATAAGGTTCTTTTTCTTGCAATTTTTCGGTTAACTTCTTGTAAGAGTCCTGTTTCAATTGCTTGTTTTTATAACATTCACTTTTCACCTTCCACAGAGCCGGCAGCTCACGATAAAAACAGATGAAATCGCATAAAATCTCTGTATCTCCCATGTTCACGCTGTGAGAAATAGCCCTTTAATGAAGATGACGTGCTGTCAGTAAACTTCATTCACGTTCATGCTTGCATGTCGATCGTGGGCTAAAAATCAAATATGTTTGAAATCCTTCATGCACGAGCCTGGCGTGTCAGTCACCTTCATGCATAGCCATACACGATCAGTTTTGCATAACAGTCACGATGATTGTCATGCATACATGATCGTGTATGTTTGATATTTCACCATTGGTTTGAATAGTTTATAATATATTTTATAACTACAATATTCTTAAAGTTTCAGAGCTCCTTAACATTTTTCAAACTAACTGTTTTGTTAACAAAATTATATTTTCTATTGGGAATAATAATCTTGAATCAAAAAAGAAAATTTATTTTTATTATGTTGGCCAAACCATAAGCATGGCAAGCAAATAGGCAAACTTAGACGTAGAATATTATAATTTTAAGGGAATAACGTGAGTGTTGTAATACTAGACTTGTGGATAATATTCTTTCAGCAGCAATGTGTAGGCTAAAATGTAATAAGTTTACATAACTAAGACCTTGCTATGAATTTTTAAAGATCTACAAGCATTTCTAAATTTTTCAACGATTCTTGATATTAAAAAACTGTATTGCCAAATTTGACCTCAAATTTGAATTTTAAACCAAAATCAAAGAAATCTATTAATTTATTGTACAAGACTTCAATACTATGAATTATAATGGCTATCGCATTCTTTCAACTATTTCTACATATTATGCGTCAGCTCTAATAATATTGAGCCCAATACACCTAAACATGTTATTCAGATAGCTCAGTTATGAAAGTAATAATTTCTTAGCTTGATAAATATACATTTTTCAGTTTGTATATTGTTTTATGTTTTATTCAATCTTTTTTCCACAGGGAAAAACATACTACCCTACTACATCTAACATGGGGAGGGAAACAGACTCGAGTGACGATTCTAACCTTAAAAATAGAATACCAACACCAGATTCATGCCGAAAAGGGAAAATACACGAGTGCCATTATTATGGATGTGGGGCAGTGTTTAACAGAGCTTGGAGACTTGAAAATCATATCTTGAGTATACATGAGGGGAAGGTAGGTTTAGGTTGTAGCCTACTTTTTTTTTTGTAGCCTATGTTTGAACACTTTAATACAAATATATTGGTTGGATGAAACTAAAATTTTAAATCTCAAAAATAATGATTAAGTTTTGTGTAGGCAAAGTACTTTATGCCTAGACGGTATCTTATTTACTAAAACTATTTTAACACTAAGGTTATTAATGGTTTGATTCAAAGGGAAGAGTTGAGAACGGTACCAGTAGTTTAAAAAGGTGATGAGAAAAACACCCTCAGCGCATCGGGCTGAGATACAAACCTTAACATACAGTACCTCTCAATCAGTACAGTAACCTATATTGCAAAGGTGGTGGCACCTTAGAATAATGTTTATAAATAATTTTATCAGTACACTAGGCCTTTGATATACCCCATATACTTTGGTCTAGGTTCTACCTCTTGTATGAAACATCCTTATATACAGACACCATGAATTTGAGGAAACCCTTACTGTACACCCTTAGACCTTGCAACAACCAATGTATCTTTAAACCTGTATTTATAGTAACTTTGTAACTGTTAGTTGAACAATGTTATATCTTAACTTGTTCTTACAAACAGGGCTTTGGATTCGGGAGTCGTAAAGTTGGAGTAGCAAGCAGTTTTGAGTGGAGTCCGAGACAGTAAAAATGTACCGATTTTTGTTTGAAACTAAAAACTTTTAATATATATATATATATTACTATCCAGGACCAACATTTGTAATTTGGATCAACAAATTTATTCAAATATGAATTCACAATGCCAAAGAAGCCTCCCATGATGTATTCTGTAATATTGGAGCATTTTACTGCAGTAAATTTGTTAAGTTATTATATGTACATTAGCCATTTCTGAAGTAGTCAAAGTCAGACAGTAGAAAAATAAAGGAGTCTGAGTCGAAGGCTTGGTGTACTGACTCCACAGCCCAGCTTACAAACCTCAAATACCGTACTTCTTTTAAAAATAGAATTTTGCAAGTAGTGTTGCTATAGAGCACTGGTCGCCAACCTTTGTTACCAAGACCCGCCTCGGTGGCGTAGTTGGCTAACGCGCCAGTCGTTTTGAGCCAGACCACCGAGGACGGGGAGATTGAGGTTCGAATCTCGGTCGGGTGAAATGGGGGTGGTTTTTCCTAAATGGTTTTCCACTCTCCCTCACGCAAATGCGGGTTCACTTCCTCTAAATTCAACCTTCCAATTCCTAATCCACTAGTGTAATTAGTACTTAAGCGTATAACCCGAACGGGTAGTAAGACGCGATGCTAAAATTAATTAAAAATTTGTTACCAAGAGCGCATTGAATTTCTGAACTGTCTTGTGGGTGCATATATAGGCCTATGTATGTATTCATTTAATATTTACCTACAGGTAGATTAAGTTAATATAAATAATTTATTTTGGCAATACATAAGTCACAATATCTTACAAAGAAAATATTTAATGAAACATTCAGAAAAAAAGTAGGAAGTTTTTATCTGTATGGTAGGTAAGCTTTGAAGGATAAGTTGTTTTGTAGTTCCAAAATCACCGTTTCCAATTCGTCCAACATTCATTTTGTAAATTTTACTAATATATTTAGCAATGATACTGATTACTGATATCGACAATATCAAATGGATTTTTTTTTAAATATGAAATGTGCAAATGTTTAATCAAATATACCGTCCAACCTTTCTCTGTGACCGCCAAATAATTTGCTATCAAAATAACAATGTCTTGTAATTCTTGAAATATTTGGAAAATGGGTTGATACTTTTTTCTATTTTTTATTTTCAAAGTGAACTAAATTTTAATGCGCGAATATCTTGGTGGGCACATGCTAAAGGGCCGATGGGTGAGGGGCTGGCGAACACTGCAATAAAATATAACCTAAACCATAATAACATTATTTGATGTTCTTTACGCTATTAAAAATATTATATTTTTAACATGTTAGTGCACTCTATTGATACTAATTTTTTTTTTCCTTTCTGATTTTATTTTTTCTAGAAATTGTTTGAATGCAAAGTAGATGGCTGTGATAAGAGTTACACAAAGAATGCACATCTGAAGCGACATGTGTTCAATAGACATGACGAACACTCATTCAAGACTGTGTTTATGTGGGTGAAATTTTTTATTATTTATACTACACAGTAGTTTTCATCCTAAATTATATTTTTTAATTAATCCATCATCACTATAAACTGTTTACAGCCTGTGGCCTGGTTTATTAATTCATTGAATTTTAATAAAACCTTGCCAATAATTTACTCATATTTGCAATGCTTGTACCATTAAATTTTTAGTTAAACTTAATGAATCTACACTTATTTCCATTTAGGGATGAAATGTGGGAATTTTAGCCCACATTCAGTGTAAGCTCAAAGGAACTTTTGTGGCCATATTCCCTCATAATTTTTTTGGGAATATTTTAAGCTGGGTAGGCATGTTTTGTTTTGGTAAAATTTGTATTACCATAATTAAAACTCAGTTTGGCTCTGTCATATTGGAATAATATTAATTTGTATGGAGTATCTAAGTTGGTACTCAAATTTCATCTTGTCAAAACAAATATTCCTCCCTCCCGAGCACATCCTTGACTCGAAGGTTGGGCAAACAGGACAGTGATGTACTAGTTAATATTGAACTCGTACATTAGTTTTTCTTTAATGTCACTAAACAACTGTAAAAGCAGTAAAACATGAGACCCGCTTCAGTGAGCTGAATGGTCTAAGACAGGGGTATCCAAGGCCTGCAGCCTGCCACAAGATTATATCTGATCTACCACAAGATTTTATCAAAAAACAGTTCAATTGTTTCCCTTTGTTATTTCTTAACCATGCAGTCTAATTCACAAGTCCAGTTTCTTTTTGCACGTGTGCTTACCCTAGGACACCAAAGAATTGCAACATAATATAGCTTGCTGTGTAATAAACTGCAATGTGTGACAAATTGATGAAGAAAAGAACATGTCTGGGTGAAAAAAGGTTTTATTTGGTCAAATCATAAAATCTTGTGATGTTGGCAGATTCTCAAAGCTTGTGTTTCTGAATTGCGTTATTCACCAACAAGCATTGTGTGGAAAATATGTGGATTTCTTGCTTCTTGAAACTGTTGTTTCAATGGTGAATTTCATTAGATCTCATGAGCTTCAAGGCGGGGCTATAAGGGTATATGAGGAAAGGTCAGTGTTTTTGCAGTTTTTATACCAAAATAAATCAAATATTGATTTAGTACAACCATAGATATTAATTTTCTTCACATGGGGTCAATCCATATCAAGTGGTCCAACGCTGTTTGCTTGACCATTTTAAAAAAAACATTATATTTTGTGTGCTGTTAACATTACATGTTGACATTTTAAAACCACTATTATTTTACTTTTATTGAGACTGGTTTCAACATGGCGGTCATTTTTCTATCATGACACATAGCATTTTCAACATTTGTAGGGGTTGTGGTAACTTCATTATCTCGGCTATGGAAAGTCCTAGGACATATTTACAAAGATTATGATGTTTAATCACAGCATAGGCTACAATTTTGTTAAGGTATACTATGCTTCTAAAAATGTCTTCAATCAATTTACATAAGGCTAACACACACAAAAAAATTAATTGGTTAAGCAGCCAATAATTATTTTTTGGCCACTTTAAAAGGATTGACCCCCTGGTGAGTTTAACATTTCAAGGGTGTCCTAGAATTTAATGACAACTTTTTCTCTTCATTAAAAAAGTTTGTCATCTAATGCCGCTATTCTCATGACAGATATTTAAAAACTGTTGATATCACCATGTGAAGAAAATTAAACTCTTATGTTTGTACTGAAGTAATATATTTTTTATTTTGGCCAAAATAATGTTTTGCTATAAAAACTTCCAAACACACTGGTCTTCTTTAGTGTTCCCTACAAACCGTAACTTAATAATCGTCAGTTTCTGATTTCTGAAAGAAACTGATTCTGAGTTTCTTGACTAGCCATATTTTGTTCATACAGAATTTCGAAAGGCCTTCACTTCACTGACTGGCTTTGGATTTGGCATTTTTTGCAGACATTACCAGCCATATGAGTCAATTCAATCTGAAGTTGTAAGCTGAAACAAATTTGATTGTGATCTTTTTGTGTAAGTCAAAACATTCAAGGCAAATTATGCTACTCGAAGTACAAGTGAAGGTTCATAACTTCGTTCACTTTCCATGTTGTTAAAAATTTAATGAAGAATGTGAAGCAAATTTCCTTGTTCATTTGCCTAAGAACTCAGTTCTGATTTGAAAAAACAATTTCGGAACAATTTTCTGATCTTGATGGAAAGACAGAAGAAATTAGATTTTTTCAAAATCCATTTGTTTGCAATGTTAAAACACTCCCAAGTCAGTTTCAAATGGACATTATTTATCTCCAATTACCTGACTTACTGAAAGACAACTATTAGAAGAAAATCCTAATCCAATTTTATAAATCTTTGTTGCCTGAGCAGTTTCAGAACTTGAAGCAATTGTCTTGAGGATTTGTATCTGTTCTTTGGTAGAACATACCTACGTGTAAACAAACATTCTCAATATGAAAGAATGTAAGTCTCACTATTGAGAAATTTATCTGATGATGATTTTAAGTTCGTTCTAATAATTGGCACCTCAATTCACTAATATTTTGAAATTTAAAAAGTAGTTCCATCATTCCCATTGATTTTGTGCAAAACTCCATTATTTGTTAATAAAGTATGATTGAAATCTTTGATTCCTAAATACCCAGAATAAATATGAGTGTTTATTTCTAGAAAATATATATGCCCTGCTGCCTTTCTTTGCAGCTGTTACACTTCTCTTTCATTCTGAATCATATCATGTTGATTGCTCTAAAAGATCCAAATTAAACTTAGCCCATTTATTTATTTTAAAACAGATTTTTTTCTTTAGTCTGAGAAAATGTGTAACATATATTATATGGCCTTCAAATAAGAAATATTTGGAGATCTTGGGTCTTAGGCGTCACTCTCATGTTGGACTGGTCATCTAATGATGGCAAGATTGGGATTCAAATCTCAGGGTGGTTATCCCTAAATGGATTCCCACTCTCCTTCCACACAAATGTGGGTATATTATTTCTAAAACGCTTCTTTCCTCATCCCTATCCCATTAGAGTAATTATTGTCATTTGATGCAGAACAAGTATGCAAGATGTGGTAGGGCTAATAAGAAAAAATAAGACATTAGAGAATGGTTTAAAATATTACATATTTTTACACATTATATTTTATTAAATATATCCCCATCATTGTTGCATGGTATAAGGCCTCAGTCTCATAATAGACTGTATTGCCAGTGACAAGGGTGTGGTCTGAATCCAAAACAGGTGTACAAAGAAATAGTATTTTCTAAATGTTTTCCTCACACTTTCATGCAAATATGATTACATTTATTCTAAATTCTACCTTGTTTCTATCCTAGCATTGTAAATGTGCAGAATGCAGATAGCTTGTTTGAGTAATATGATGCAATGCACACACAACACAAAAATCCTGTAGTGCTATAAAGAAAAGTTTTTTATGATAGTTAATAATTAAATATATCAATATTAGGTTCGTTTTGTTTTTTAATTGCAGCTCAAGCCATTATTTTATTTGATGGAGTAATTTTTTTTATGAGGGGAAAGTTTAGTGGTTATTCTAAGTTTACTCAACCCTCTCAAAAAACAAGAAATTTATTGGGTTGAGGAAAAATTATGCCAATCCTGAGCTTTTTAAAAAAAAAACTATGTTTCCAAAATTATGATGTGGTTTTGACAGATGTCCAGAGCTTGACTGCCAGAGGCACGTGAGCTCCGATTCCAACTTGCGGAAACATTACAATAATGTTCACAGCAAGCTCTTCTCATGCACATATTGCAACAACACATTCCCCAAGAGACGACAGTTGAGCGCCCACATGTTCACACACACGGGTGTTCCACCTTTCAGGTAACTTCATAACATAATAATACGTTAATTTTGTTTCATTAATATTTATATTGCAATGTTTTGAGTGTACAATTGGTGAATTTAGACATAGAACTTGAAAGCTATCATTCACTTAACATACTTCTTTCTTATCTTGTTATTCACCTTTAGTTCCTTCACACATAGGCTACTCTTTTTTTGCCACAGTCAGGCATGTAATCAAAATTAGGGGGAGGGGGTTATGCTGAGGGGTCATTAGAAACCTAGAAATCCCCCTCTCTACCCATTTAATTTTCAACTTCCGGTAATTCTAAAATAAATTAATTCAAGATGTCTTAAACTGGTATTTTGAGTGCCTTAAGAAACAACAAATATAAAGTTTAAGTTTATCACCTCACATTTTATGCAGGGGTGCAGAATATGTCCGAACGCGGGAACGAGGTTCGGTGGAAATTAAAGCAGTCCTGGGGAAATTTGGGGCAAGGAAAAGTCCAACAATTTTGTTGGTGTTTTTAGTGTTTCAGATATGGTAGTTTCATTTGTATGAAAAACAAAGGCCAATGACACTCAACACTGGCACTATCATTATGTGCCATATTGAGGCAGTGTTGGTGTAAGCACAAAGAGCTGAAGTGTCCAGGGGCTAAGATAATGTATCAGAGTTCTAGATAAGAAGTCAGAGGTTGAGATAAGGGGTAAAGGAAAAATCTAATAATTCAACCTGGCTAATGGCATGATTGAGTGATGTGTCATCAGTAACCTACCCTACCGCGGGTGTTTGGTAGCTATGGCGGGCAGGCGGTGGAGGGTAGGGAACGGTGAGCGATGTTTTGTTTTATTTTGAATTCAATCAACCTTTATATCGCGGCCTAATTACACAGCGATGTGCGTGCAGTTTATTTAAACTTGTGACATGCTTATTGTAATAATTGTGTAGCCATGAAATTATTATTTTTAGTGGACCTATTAAGGTTTGTACATTCTACAATAGATAGATTTTTATACAAAAATAGATGGTTTAGTTAAACAAATGTTTATTATGTCGACTTTTAATGCAAACAAGACGTCAACTGTGCTTATTGTGAATGGCGTGGCAGACGTGATAAACTCGGACATCCCCAAGAAAAACCTAGAAGTAAGGATCAAGGGATTATTGCAAGTTTTGTAAAACGTAAATTATGTGATCATAAAAACTCGAGTCGTAAATAACGATAGTATTTCCCCTAGTGTGACTGATAGTTAAAGACCTTGCAGTAGTGGCGAGTCTACGAAAGAACTAAAAGTCTATGAAAATCAAGAATTAAACCAGGCCTCCTTGAATTACACTCCATTGCCTCTTACTCTCAAGATGTAAAATTAAATGTTAGCACCGGTAAGCCTACTGGTATCATTGAACAATTAATAACAATATGTAATGCACAAGAGGAAATGGGAAGGTTGCCATTTCTGGGAGACAACTAAATTTTTATAAGGTAGGTACTATAAAAATAACTATGATTCAAAATATGTTTGAATTTGAATTTTCCAAACAATGTAGTAGGAAATAATCTTTATTCCCTTCAACCTCTATAGAATATTCACTGTTTTATTTTGAGCGCTACAGTCTTCGGGAAATTTTTTATGAAAATGTTATGTTCTGGGGAAATATTGGATCTCTGAACATATTCAGCACCCCTGATTTTATGCACATTCATTTTCAGATCAAATTTCATTTCACAACATATGTATAAAAAAAAAGGGCTGATCAGGGCTGGCACATATCTGGAAAATAAGAAAAAAATCGAGGAATTTTTCAAAATTGAATTTGAATCATAATATATTCCCCCAAAGTCAAATTTTCAAACAGTTTATTTTGTAGTGTTTTCCTTCTTAAAAATAACTTCTTCTTTGTATAGTATTTACTGTCAAACTCGATTCCTTGATACCCTCAATTCTTACTGGTGTCGAAAGAATCAAGAATCGCTCTTAATAATACAATTCTCGCTACTTCGACTCTCACCTATCAATAAAACTGGTAATTAAACAAAACGGCAACATTAAAAATAGGTGATAGTTGATTATCTCTCATATTAGAGTTGTCATTTCACTTAAAATGGCGGCAAATTGTAAATATACCGTAAATACCCGAACATAGTACGACCCAGAATATAATATGACCCTAACATTTTGAGGTGTTCTACATGAAAAATAAATGTTCTCGAATATAATACGACCTAAAATTATGACAGTAGCAAGTCTATACAATAATGCTTGGAAAAATAATGAAAAAGGAAATGTTCAAGAATCGGAATAGAGTAAAACAGATATCGAGACATCTCTAGTATTTGCATTATATTCTGACCAATATTTTAACATGGGGACAGCTGTAGAGATGCACCATTCCTTACAAGTACCGGTACATCATCTCATGTGCAGCTAGCTGCCTGTCACTACAAATAAAGGGAAATATGTATTTACATTAGGTATCATGTGGGCTTTGAGCCATATTGAAAATATTTGTTAACAATTATGCATTTTATTCTAAAGCAAATAAATGATTTAATCACTTTATTCTACCATAGGATGTTTTAGTCAAACACAATATTTCAAATGTATCAAGTTTTTGAGGATCATCCATGAACTGGTAACACGACTGTGCAAAATTTATAGTGTATTAACATCAGGATTATTTATTTTACAACTATTATTGATAGAAAATCATAAAAATGGTGATTTGTGATAAGAGAACATGTCCATAAATAATGACTAAGCACAAGTAGCCCTACTTTTTACATTCTATGGTATGGGCCCTATGGATTTAATCCACATTGAATCACTAAATGAAACAAAATATTGTTTATGAATTATTGCTCTTAATAAAATAACCCTATTTTTGCTAAGCAACCTGTGAATAAACACAGAATCATTTAATCTAAATATGTTTAGTAAGTTTGTGAGTTGTGTAGTCTTTCTTTTGAGCAATAACTTTATATTTTAAAGTTGATATATATAGTTACTCAGAAATTACTAAAAATTGAAGTTATCGCTGCTAGGGTGTGGAAAAAAAATTTGGATGAAATATGATCTTAAAGTAATTTCTTGGTTAGCCTTAGTTTTATTTCAGATGGATTAAAGAAAGGTGTAAAAAATCCTTCTCTTGTGTTTTATGGATAACTTTAACTGGAAAACCTGGAAATATAAAGGAATTTCAAAGTTAAAAATTATATCTCTTTAAGGAAAACCCTGTTTCACTTTTAGAGATACATTTTGTTATATTTGGTAGAAGGTATAGGAATGAGGGTTGGAAACGTATAAAAGGGAGCAAACACAACAAGGCTTTTGGATTGAAAAGAAGAACTCAATCTACACTTTACATTGCTGCCATTGGACAAAGAGTTAATGTCTGCCTTTCTAAGAAAACTAACTTTTCTCGCCCAATCCCCCGACCTAAGTTTCATATCACAACTTATCAAGAGTGAGCGAGAAACACGCAACACAACTTACTAAAAGAGGAAACCATAAAACACAAAATGAAGGAAAAGGAAATTTGTAAAGAATCCTAAGAAACTTAGATACAAACATGTAAAAGGAACAAATAACATAAAGAACAACACAGGGATTGTGTTTGTTCCCTTTTATATGTTTCTCGCCATATTTTCCATACCTTCTTCCATGTATAACAAGTTACAAAGTAGTAAAAAAACCTGCAGTGCTATATTATATTCTCCATATATTTCAACTATTCTTGACCATTCTCATTGGCTGTAATGTGAGATATTTTCCTATCGAAGATTGATCAAAGTTTAGACGTCTAGAATGGTATTCAAGGTTAACATAGCACAAGTGTTCTTCTCCACAAGTTGTGGCTCATCCATTTTCAGGTGTGACAAGTGTGACATTGGTTGTGCGTCGGAATATGAGCTGAAGCGGCACCAGAGGGGACACAAGACGCACACATGTACTGTGACTGGATGCAACCTTACGTTTGACCTCTGGACGCAACTCAGGAAGCACGCAAAACTTGAACATCCTTTACGTAAGTTGACACTTTTAAACCAAGAATTTTACCTCAAGGTATGTAGGTGCACTAATTCTAATATATTAGTTTGTGGTTCATTTCTTGTCACCAATACTTGTTTTAATCGTTAATAAGCGTTTTACCAAAAATATCATTAAATAGATGGTGCAAACGAAGGGGTCTATTCAGGGTGTCCATTCAGGAGGTTAAAAAAGGGAGATAATGAAATAGGGATCAGGGGGAGAGGAAATTAAGAGATAAGGGTGGTAGTGCATTCAGGAAGTTATTGGAATAATGAGAAAATAGGAGAGAGGGGAATTTAGGAGTAAATATTCCGCAGGTTATAAAGGGAAGACAAAAATAAAGAATATGAATATGTTAAACAGAGCAATGATGTTGACATCGGAGCAAAATAGTTTTATAAACTTTCTAATTTTCGATTTGTATTTTTAACCCTGCTAATTTTGCTAATACATAACTATTTTTAAACAAATTGAAGTACATAGTTGAAAATCTATCAGAAAACATTTAAATACTGGTAACATATATTTTATTTGTCTTTTCACTACCACAGTTGATTTCATTAAGGCACTTTATTTATCAGGATTCTCACTTGTGTAGTTCCAAAGAACAAGTGAAGGCAGTAAACACTGGGAAATTTACTGTGCACACTATTATATACACAGGGTGTCTACCATCCGGGAAAACTGGAAATAGCCGGGAATTTGAAGTGGTCAGAAAAAAATGGGAATAAATGTGGAATTTGGTAAATAAAAAAAATAAAACATTGGGAAATCTTGTTTTACTCAAAATATTAAATATAATAATTGTTAAATTTGTAAATTACAATGTGATCAAACTTTTTTTGTAGCTGTATTTATAATTTTATAGTTCTTAGTAGACTATGTTAATATAAATAAAAGCACCATATTTATTTAGAATTTAAAACTTATAACTATTCATAAAAAAGATTTTTAAAAACGGCGGTAGAGGCATTTAGAATGGTGTGACATACTTTTGATTCGGGAATTTTAGGAAATAGTCAGGGGAAAAGTCTGGAAATTTCATTGGTCAAGTTGAGTAGACACCATGATACATTAAATTTTACTTTACATCCATTACTGTATCCAGCCTGTGGCCTGGCTTGTTTTTTTTATTCAAGTCGTATATTTTCCACTATCAGCTTGCTAGGCCTGTCATAGCTTCCATATGGCTAATAATCTAACTTAAGCCTAGGACAGGTACCTCATCCAGTCCCTAGCCGTTAATCTATCACTAAGAAAGGGTAAACCCATATTTCACCAATGATAAATATTCAGCCATGCCGGGAATCGAACCTGGGACCCTTGACTCAGTAGACAGACGTGATATCAACTGAGATAAGGTGTTTGATCTATTGTATACATTAAATATGTACAGTAAATATTGTCATTTTAGAGTAAGTACAGCAAACTTTATTTGTGCCAAAGCTACTATAAGCGTGTACAATTAAAGCTATTACAAAATTATGACTGTCCTACTATTATCAACATATACTAATACTGTAATAATCTTCAAGTGTTTCATTTGGTGAATACTTGCATAGATACATGCATGCTCTTTCTTATTTAGCATCATAGTCATTGCCTCGTAACATTAAAAGGAAATCAATACAAGACAAAAATTCACAGATGGATGACCATGATAGATGATTTTCTTGATTATTGTCAGTCAGATATTTATGCAAGTTATTAAAACAAGTCTTCAGATTCTGCTTTAGGTCCTAGTTAACAAGATAATAGTGTTCAAACTTCATTAATAATTAAAAGAAAGAATAAGTACCCTTGATTTATCAAATTTTAATTTTTCTCTAACCTACATTTAGTTTCTAATCATTAGTGAAGACATTGAAAACAAGTTCCTTTAGTTTGAGTTTAAGAAGATTAGCAAGATTCTCAAATTATTTGCATATTCCACTGTTATTCACTAATATTGTGTGAGTGCTGTTTTATTTACTCAGTATTGTATCTGGCAACCATGTTGAGGCACAAAATATCGCAATACTTTCTTAGGTGTATAATCAGAACGTTATGTTAACATAAACCCTTGAGCACAGTATGAATCCTGGATAGCTCAGTGGTAGAGCATTGGTACATTAAATATAGGGTCCTGGGTTTAAATACCGTGTCCAGGTGTTATTTTTCAATTTATGAATATGATGGTTGATACGGCTATATCCATTTTGATCTTCTAAGCTTCTCTATGTTCTATCCTCCACAGGGTACAACATTTATAAACGGATATTGCTCTGACTACATAAGCCTGGCCATTACAAGTAACAAGTTTCCTTTTCTCTTCCCTCCCGCTTCTTGTTTGTATCAGGCTGCCAACCTCTGCCAGTAGACACCAAGAGTTTCTTTTCCTTCTTCTTCTCCTCGAATACCACACTGTAAATTTAACTATACAAGTATTTGCTTTCTTCCATAGATAGGTCTATAGAAGTAGGAATGGGTCGAATCCGAATCCAACATTTTCTTTCGAATCTCGAATCTTCAAAAACACATTTTTTAATAAAAGTAAAAAACCGAAAAATCCTTTTTTTATAAACAAACTTACGGATATAAATAAAATGGTAAAGTATTGTATTGTTTGACTATAAGAAGTGACTGTTAAATAAAGAAAGCTATTTGGTGTTTTATTTCAATATTCACTTAAGACTAGTTAACTGATTTTGAAACTATTTTAACAATTGTATAACTTAATTTACCATTCAATTGAAACTAATTGGCCTATAATGAGTAAATATATATATATATATATATATATATATAATTTTTTATACATCTAACTAACTAAGCAACTATTAATTTTTGTAATATTTAGTAAGATTTAATTGGCCCACAAAGTTCTACAAAGTTATCCTTCACCCAGAGGCCTAACATTTAAAATGTTGAGTCAATTTTTCAAATGCAAAAATGTACAATCTCTCCTATCCATCTTTTATTCATTTGCAAGTTTTTATTTTAAAAAAACGAGCATCTTCACATATTATGGGTCAAGGCGGTTCCTTTTCTTGTCACAAATAAGCCCAGCTTTACTGGAAAGCCTCTCAGAAAACAGTGGCTGGTGGTGCTGATAAATATTTTTTAGCTAGTTTGGCCAAAATAGAAAATTTAGAAGAATTAATTTTCCAAAATTCAAAAATGTCAGCATCTGGAGGTAAAAGTCCTTCACGCATATATTCCTCAACTTTGTCTTTTATTGAGAGATCCTTATTGAAGTCTTGTCTTTTAGTCATTAATTTATTATAAAATGACCCCATTCCATGAGATGTGTCTTGTGCCGATCCTTTTGTCAAGGTAGCCTGAAATAAGGAAAACATATGTGTGTAAATAATTAACATTATTGTGTTGTGTTGAGCTACAGTAAATATATATATATTTTTAAGTCTACTTACCGGTTCATCAATTGTGTCTGCATTGCTATCAGTAACCCCATCAGCTTCCAGAATCAACCTGTTCACGGCTTTGTTTAAAGCACTCTCCTCTTGGAATACATTGCCTTTGAGCCAAGGGTCTAGTAGTGTAGCCATAGAATACATAGGATGCTCTTCTATATTTTGGCAGCGAATGCCAAGGGCTGTCACCAGGTCATTTTTCATAACTTGAAGTCCAGAAAATAAAGGTACATGTTTCTTTAGCTCCTTCATTGTACTATTCACAATTTGAATCCCTTACATTAGATGTGCTGACAGTATAGGTTGATTGATAAAAATGTTCGTAATTTCAATTACCGTATTGGCCCAAGTATAAGACGGCTTCAAATATAAGACGACCCCCCTAATTTTTCCCTTGGCTGAGTAAAAAAAAAAAAGCCTCAAATGTAAGACGACCCTTACCCTATTTTCTCAATTTTCACATTTGTTTATCTGTTTTGACGATGTGCCGCGTTTTTCTACGCTATCGGGCACCATTGGAAAAGATAGAAATATACTGTAATTAAAATCACACTAAACTATACTATATTTATGTTGCTGTAACTATTTCATACAAAAAACAAACAAATACAGCAAGATAATCAGCAGGTAGTTGACGTCACGCACCATGGAGAAAAGAAACACTATTACTAAACACTGATTCGTGCAACTAGTCTCTACACAGCAGCAGCATCATGTTACTGAGCGCTTACTAAGCGCTCACCAAGATCAGTTCTTAGAGCGCGTTCAAATGTAATGTCAGAATACCACACCGCTGCTGTACTTTTATGACCAAATGAAAAATAACTTTGATGTAATGTTTATAGTTTCTTACGTGTATAAAAACATGTTTTGTGCTAGATTTATTAGTTTTAGTTAGAAATATGCAATTTACACAAAAAGTAAGGTGAAATTAATACGATAAGATGCTAGGCTGCAAATATAAGACGACCCCCTATTTTTTTCTTTCGAGTTTTAATAAAAACTATCGTCTTATATTCGGGCCAATACGGTATGTTTGAAATGAGATCCCGCTTAGCAGTTGTCAATTCTACTGGAAGATGAAGAAGATATGTTGCTGCTAACATAATTGCCTGTTTTTGCTCTAGCAAAGCTTTAGTATATGCAACATAGAATTCCATTAGTAGGTTCATCCTGCACCATTCTATGAACTTAATTCCCACTGTGGTTTTGGCAGCTTTAAGTAGTTTGGTAGCCATGGAAGAGTGCTTAAAATGACCTACTATTCGACAACATGAGGCCGTAAGGTTATTAACTAACTTATTGTTTAAGAGTTCATCTTTTACC
Organism: Timema podura; assembly: GCA_033556935.1. Classification (NCBI taxonomy): domain Eukaryota; kingdom Metazoa; phylum Arthropoda; class Insecta; order Phasmatodea; family Timematidae; genus Timema; species Timema podura. Next base: position 75,906,060 of record JAVRXN010000008.1, on the reverse strand, counting down.
ACCAACTGAAAGGTGTACACTAGACATGGAATGTGATCAAAGTTAGAAAAATTTAGAGCACTACACATATGTTTCTTTCATTATCACGAACAATAATAAATACTTTCTGATCAATTTCCCATGACTAGTGTTTCATTGATGAAGCTACAGATGTTCTCACCTGAATGGGAAACTTGCAGATATGGGATTACTTCAATGCAAAGGTGTTTAAGTTTATAGTCTTTGTCTTTGAAGTGTGCTGTTAAACTTAGGTAGTTATCATTAGCAGTAGATGTCCAGAGATCTGTTGTAACTGATACATACTCTGCGTCTTCAAGCAAGACCATAACTTTAGATTTTGTTTCGAGCTACATGGCAGGAATTAATTTATTTCCTATATGTTTTCGAGATGGCATAGTATATCTCGGTTCTAAGTGCCCTAAATCCTTGATTTTATACTAGCGGTTGATTATCTAACCATATCATTTCAGCAATAAGTTGGGTTATGGCTTGACTTCGCGGATCTCCTGGTTTAAACTTGGCTTTGTTATCGATAAAGTTGGCTAGAACAATGTTTTCAACCTCTTGGGTGCTGGAGGTGAGAGATTTGGTTGGCTTTCATTTTTGGAAGGACTTGCCTGGGTAAGAACAGAGGACTGGCTCAAATTTGTTTAACACCCAGGAGCACCTGGATCATCTGGGTCAGTTTGTAAAGTTAGTTTTGTCAAGTGAAACTGATTGCTTAAATGGTCCTTCTTCATTAACATCTTTTGTAAACTTACCGGCAAATATTTCAAGTGAATGTGTCCTCAAATGTATTTTCATTGTGCTGGTACTGTTGGATATACCCCCTCTAGATATCAAAGTCCCACAAAACTTGCATTTGGCATAATTTTCATTTGTTTGGGAAATGTTAAAGCTGTCCTACACCTCACTAGACATCTTGAATATTAGGAACTACACGAATTACATATTTGATGACAGAATAACGCACTAGGAGTTAATGTCAAGGCCTGTCTATATAAAACAGATAGATATTATTTAAGTTTTTAAAATTTAATTCTGTGGTCATTTAAGTTTAGTCAAACTCTAAACCATCTTAAATGGGCTTGTTTTTTTTTATTTAGCACCGCATCTTACTACATGTTCGAGTTATATGCTAACGAGCCTGTTAATTTTCCTAGGTAGCCTGATGGCGGTTGCAAACACTAATCAGAGAAAGTTAAAATATTTTTAAAGGAAATTGGCATAGTAAACAAAACTTTTTTTAGAAGGCTTAGTAGTTGGTACAACTGAAAATTCCCATTAGGCTACGTTTATTTATTTGTCTTTTTCATAATGTTTCAATAACAAAGAAGACACATAAGAGAAAATTAGTATACCTTAGACAAATGCTTCATATTTTATTGAGTGATTTTGTTGTTTTATTTTTTATCTAACTGAAGCCAAATTTTCGTGTTTTCCCAATTTCACTAGCTAATTTAATTATTCCTTCTATCATTTGCATGGAGTTTTAGTCAAGGCCTTCATATTTGAATTCGAGATATTTTTTGGCAAGAATCTCAAATACTCGAATATGTCCCATCTCTATGTTAAAGGTTTATGAACTCAATTTTCTTACCTCAAAAATTTATTAATGCATTTATTGTGACATTCATCAAACAGATAAAGATACAAAATAAAGATGATAAGAAATTAAAATTACTTCAGTGCTTTCAAAACACATTAGATATACCTCAGCGTCACGACAAGGGTTCTCTAGTTTGGTGTCTGAAGCTGGTAAGCAAGTATACCAACTGTACATGGCATAGAACCCGCCTCGGTGGCGTAGTTGGCTAACGCGCCAGTCGTGTTGAGCCAGACCACCGAGGACGGGGAGATCGAGGTTCGAATCTCGGTCGGGTGAACTGGGGGTGGTTTTTCCTAAATGGTTTTCCACGCTCCATCCACGCAAATGCGGGTTCACTTCCTTTAAATTTAACCTTCCCAATTCATAATCTATTAGTGTAATTAGTACTTAAGCGTATAACCCGAACGGGTAGTAAGACGTGGTGCTAAATAATAATAATAATAATAATAATAATAATAATAATAATAATAATAATAATAATAATAATACATGGCATAGTAATCATAACACCGACACAAATCATACTGAAATGTTAAGGGAAATAAGTAGGCCTACAATCTAAATATGTCCAAACAATTTATGCATTTTTTTTTAAACATATAATTTTAGTTTTTCTCAAAGACAACAACAGGGGCACTACTCAAGGCAGACCGCCCTGTTTACCATTATTGGTTGTGTTTCTGTTTGTTTTATTATTTTAATGATATTGTACCTTTCTTGGTTCCACTTTCGTGTAGGTCCCAGAATAGGGCCATATCGTAATCACTCAAGGTGAAACTGCTTGGTAACTTTCAGTGCAAACAAAGTTTAATATAAAAATTACCTCTGTATACACATCAATCTTGAACTAAGAGCACACCCCAGATAATCCCCGAGTATACAAAATAACCTAGACCTTAATGAGGTAATGTACATTTTGGTTGCTGTTCAAGATATCTTGCACCACTCTCCAAATTACTATGTTAACAGGCTGTCTATTTGTTCTAGCCTCACAGATTTCTGACAACTAACAGATTAACTTGATTAGTGCTATGTTATATATATATATTGCTATAATATATTGTATTGTATCTGGTTGTACTATTAGCCTAGTTATATTTTTGTTGTCGTCTTCTTCTTGTAGATTTTGCGTGCGTGAAATGTAACAAAGTTTTCAAAACAAAACACAACCTCAAACTTCATATTGCAATTCACGAGGACCCTGATAAGAGAGAGGTTCTGACATGCCCACACGATAACTGTCCACGGTAAGTTGTAACTATGGTCGGTACACTTCAAGGTTGCTTCATTAATGACTTAAGACTAACAAACATTTACATTTGACATTGAAAAATTTATAATAAAGTCACTAAAATATGTAGATTTATTTTATTAGACTATAAGAATATTGATAGTTAAAACTTTTAAGGAAACTCTCTTTATACTGTGAGGTACACTTTGTTTATTCTGAAAGGTAAAAGTTTACCTTAATGGGTTACACCAGCTTGTAGGATATGGTCGTACTGTAATCACTCAAGGTAAGACTGCTATCATTCAGAGTGAATTGAGTGTATACATTATTGTACATCGAGGAAGATATATAAAATTAAGGTAAAAACACAACATGACTTCAACAGTTAAAATAGGAACACATTTTGCACTTTACACTGCTGCCAATGGACAAAGAGAGATTGGATTCCTTTTAAAGAATTGTTTTTATCACCCAATTACTTGGTTTGGGTTTTATTCAATAATGTGTATAAAGGTTTAACATTAATCAGAATTAATCACTTAAAGGGTTTAAAACACACATTAATGATCAAAATTTATACTTAACTGGTGCTTAATAATAGAAAAGTTTATTAATAATTCATTAAAGGGGTGAATTTATTGATTACATATTATCATCATTATCATCATCATCATCATCATCATCATCATCATCATCATCATCATCATGAACGGTTTCCAGCCTGTGGTCAGGTCTTTTTTAGTAAAATTGAGTACTAACAGTTAAAAAATAGATAAAGTTTTATGCTTATTAATACGACAGGCCTAGAGCAAGCAAATAGTGGAAAAATATGGCTTGAATAAAAAAACTGACCCAGGCCACAGGCCAGAAACAATAATGGATGTAAATTGTAAATATGTTTCTTACTACATCAAATAAATTATTTACTCAAATCATAAAATAAGGCACCCCTTATAGAGGTTGATATTAAAATATGTACAATTGTACATTATTAGGACAATCAAGATCAACCATTTTACAATATCCTTTACCTTGGCTATGATTTTATATTAAATTATTAGCATTCTGAATCAAGGAGCATTAACTAATGTTTCAACCATATGTATAAAATGTATGTTTTAAATGCAATGAAGCACTTCTTTCTCAGGTAAAAATAAAATGGATAACCAGCACACTTACCTGAGTAATGTTGAAGATTTTTTTATGCTTTGCAACTTACTACTTCTCTGGGATTTTCACATATCTGCACTAATTGAGTAGGGAGAGGAAGGTAGAGTTTTGAAGTAATTAACCCACTTTTGCCTGAGAGATATCAGAAATTAATTTATGAAAAACACTTCAAATACTGTACTACCTGGTCAGAATTTGAATCTTGATCACCCTTTTATTGGTAAACCAGACCGGATGGGTTGATTCCATAGCCAGCGTGCCCATCAATGCAGACGAGTAAATATTATTGTTACACACAAAAGGCAATTTAAATACTAGCTGTATAAATCAATAGGTTGCTTTCTCGGCAGTTGAAAACTGTACTTAACTCACGGGGCAGGAGCCTATATTTGTCAAAAATTAATTCTTGAAATCTGTTTGCTTTTGTTTAGCTAGTATTTTTGTTTCAACAATTTCTACTCTTAACATTTTTCGAATTAAGTGTGCTAGTTATCCCAATTTTAACGATGATTAAACCCAATGAAATTTTGTCTTATTAAAAACAACTTTATGGTGTAAGTCTACGATCGAGATAGACGGCGCCGCCCCGGTAGCGATTATAGTGTTAATGTGTGTGGATACAGGGTGTCATGTGGGCGGCACAACAAACCTTCCGGCCGCTAACCTCAATTTTCTAGACGGGAGCTGCTACATATTTATTTAAGTAGCTCCTCATTTATCCTCGGAGCTGAGTTTGGCCTTGTTTCAGACAATTTGTCTTATATTATGAGTAAATATGATACATTTCATCTCACAAGACTCGTTCCTTACCCTTTCCAAAAAATGTTGTCATTGTGTATATTTTCAGGTTCTATTTTCATAAAAGAAACTTGACACACCACATACAGTCGAGCCATTTAGGAAAATTACAAGAATGCAAACATCCAGGCTGTGGGAGGAAACTCTGCACAAAGGTAAGACCGGAATAAAATTCCAGCAAGCCGAGGCCTTCATTTTGGTAGTGTTTACTATAGTAACAATTTTTAAATATTTTCTCCCTTTAAATTATTGTTAAAAGCAGTTGGATTGGTTTTTTTAATTCTTCAAGTAATGGAAGAAGTATTATTTTTCAAATAGCTATTTCGATTACATTTGTCTACATATAACATTTTTTTAAAGAAACTAGGAGTTGATTCTTTTAAGTTATTAAAAATTCAAAGATTCCAAAAAATATCAAATTCAAAATTCAAAAAGTATTTCAGATCTCGAATCAGTGTTTCTTAGAGATCTTATTTTCTTGCTAGTGGTTCAGCCCAATATAATTATTATAGAACAAACCTAACGTCCTGAATCCAGACCATTACTTTAGCACAAAACTAAATGTAAATTCATGTAACAAAAAAATGTTATCACTTAGCTACAATTTATATAGCAACTGAAAAGAAATTATCATTATAGTTCAACTAGATACTCTTACATTGTGCATCAAATATACAGACATGTTTAATATTATGTATTGCTGCTTTCACTGGTGGCAATATCCTGGCTAGGTCAACCTAGTAGTAATAAATATACTTAAAATCTTTTTGATGTTATTAGTGTTTCACATGTTTTTATACAGCTCAAATTGAAGCTATTATTATTAGTATGTGTTCTGTCTTATGACAGGTCCATTTCTTTGGTCAGAGAACTTAGGCCGCCAATCCGCCCTATTCTGTGTCTCCTCCCTCAGCTCCCAGAATTTTCTTTTTCCCTTCAATTCATCTAATATTTGAATCCTCCTTCCAAGGCTCCTCTTTCCCTCAACCTTTTCTTCTATGACATCATGCAGAAGACACTTCCTCGTAAGGAAGTGTTTCGATCCAGTTTGTTTTGTACCACAGAATCACACTCAAAATGGTTCTCTTTTCCTCCACTTTTCTTAGAACGTCTTCATTTGCTACCCTGTTTATCCACCTGATCTTCTCAAGTCTTCTCCAGCACCACATTTAGATTCTAAGCTCTCAAAATATTTCTTCTCCATCTTCCTAAGAGTCCAAGTTTCTGCCCCATACATCGCGATGCTACAAATGTAGCGTTTCGTCCTCAGTTCCAAACTTAACTTACTGATCAGCAGTAACCTCTTCTTGTTGAAAGCTTCCTTTGCCATGGCGATACTCGACCTGATTTCCTTGGTGCAGTAGGCATCATTTGTCAGCAGACTTCTCAGGTTCTTGAATTGCTCTATGTTTTACAACTCATAGTTCCCAATTTTGATTTTCAGCGGCTCTTCATTTTTTGAAATCACCATCACTTTTGACTTCTCAATGTTGATCTTCATGCCATATCTTCTCTCTATCTCCATTAGCAAGCCCATCATTACCTTCAACTCTTCTTTATTTTTTGCCAGCAATGATAGATCTGAATATTATATTGTATTGATGATGCGTCCTCTTATCTTGAAATTGCTACGCCCCTCCAGAGATTCCCTGACCAGCCAGGTTGAACATACTGGGTGACAAAGAGCATTCCTGCCTCACTCCTATTCCTATCTCCACGGTGTTATTCTCACCATAATTCAGCCTCGCCTTTCACTCAGTCCCAGGTATAGGTTTGCAATCAGCCTTCTGTCCCGCCAGTTGATGCCGCTCACTTTCCTTGAGTATTTCTATCAATTTCTTCCACTTTACTCTATCGAAAGCCTTTTGCCAGTCATTAATGCAGACCTCTTCCTTGACTTCCAGCATTCTCTTTGAAACTGTTCTCAGCATCCAGATGGCATCTCTGGTTTCTTTTCTGAATATAAATTGGGTTTTTTCTATCACAATTTCTATTCTCTATTCCACTCTCCTTTTGAGTATTCTAGCCACAATTTTCCCCACATGAGAGATGAGGATGATTGTCCTGTGCTCACTGCATTTCTTGGCTTGTTTCTTCTTCTTTAGAGTAAATATGGTTACTTCTAGAAAGTCCTTGGGCCTTTCTAATGTTTTTTAGTTTTTATTTTATAAGTTTTTACATATCCATCAATTCGTTGTTTCCCAGTTCTTCCAGAAGGTCAGCTGGTATGTTGTCATCTCTAGCGGCTTCCCTTCTACGCGTGTCCTTTGTGGCTCTTTCCACTATACTATTTAAAATGCTGGGTATTTTTTCATCTTCATCCACCTTGTCTTTTGCTTCAACCTCCAGGTTCCCTGGTCGATTTCCCTTGTTGTACAATTTTTCTGTATATCTTTCCCAAATCGTAAGAACCTCTTTATGATCCGTCACCATCTGACCTTAAGGGTTTTATATTCTTATTGTTTGCACACCTTTATTTTCATTTCTTTCCAGTTCCTTTGTTTTCTGGTACATGTGGTCATACCTCCCTATTGTTTGAGATTCTATAATCTCATCGCATGTCTTCTCTATGTAATCTTTCCTCGCTTTGTCTGTTTCTCTCCTTAACTCATTGTTTAGCCTCACATATTCTTCTTTATTAAAGTTTTTCCATTTCCTTTTTTCATCCATTTTCTCTTACTACCCAAGGTTTTCATGCAGTCCTCTTCACTTTTCCAACATTATCATTAGTACCCTCAAAAAAATATTATTAACACTATTACACTTCCCTTCCTTTCACACTGATACTCTCTTCTGTCACCTCACTTAACCTTTGTTCTTTTGAATTTCTCACAATGTCACTCTTGCTTCTTAATTTTCCTTGTCCAACCTTGATTTTCTCTTGCTCATTATCTCAATCCTCTTCAGTCTTATTTCAATGTACGCCACCAGCAGGTTGTGGTCCGAGTCAATGTCGGCACCTGGCAATGTTACCACATCCTTCACTCCATTCCTGAATCGCTGTTTGACAAGGATGTATGTCTCCTGGGCTCTTCCATGTATTTAGTTTTGTCTTCTCTTTCTTGAATCAGATGTTTGTCACCCCCAGATCACTCCACTGGCAGAATTTGAACAGAATTTGTCCTCTGTTGTTTCTCTTCCCCAGTCCATGTGACCCTATTATCTTCTGCTCCCGACCTTCTCTGACCACACTGTTCCAATCACCGATGATGATCATGTTCACCTTTCCTTTGCCCTCATGTTGAATAATTACTTCAACTTCATCATATATCTCTTCAACCTCGACATTATCGTGGTCAGTTGTTGGCATGTATACTTGTACAATCAAATATCCTCTGGTTCAATGTTTAATTTCACAAACATTAATCTATCATTATGACATATCACTTTACAAACACTTTTCACCACTTGATTATTCATCACTATCGCCCTCTCCCTTTTCTGCACTTTTTACACCTGAATAGGACATTGTGTAATTTCCAGACACTATTTCATCTTGATCTTTCCACCAGACTTCACTTGAACCCACAATGTTCACACCACACCTTTCCATTTCAATTTTAAAAAATTTTATTTCCCAGCCCTTCTCACCGTCCTTACATTCTATGTTTGTATGGTGAAAGTTTTATATGATGATTGTCCTTTGTTGATCACTCCCCCTTAAATATTTTCTGCCCGGAGATCCCAAAGGGGGACTTTTTTACCCACAGAATGTTTTACCCCAGGAAGAGCCATTGGTTTTGTTTCCTTGACAAAGGGTATTTTCAGGGACAAGATTGTGTGAAAGTTTTCCCTTTTTCTATCCTTACCACAGCACCATGGCCAAATTACCACTTCATGCGGTCACGCCCATGGCTGTCTGATCTTTAACCATCTTGAGCATCATTTGTTCTGTCTAAAGTCGATCCTGATAACCAGCTGCCTGGTACCATCCATGTAACCCTTTGTAGGGGACGTGATATGCCCCACGTCACTGGGTCCTTACAGAACATAGCCGCCACCGACCTTACTGCAGCCGTTAAGCCCCCATAATGTTGATGTTGTTGCCCAGTCTCGCTATGTGAAAGAGTCTGTTAAGTTTTACCCATGTAGACTCGGAGAAAGCTCTCTCCCTCTGGTGTCCCATGGAACATGTATAAAACCATGCTGCCAGATTGTTAATAATTTTTTTCTACATTGCTCTTTATATCTATTTTGATTCACATCACCTGCATGACATAATTTTGATGAACTACTAATTTCAATAAATTTGACATCTTAGCTCAGTAGGTAGCGTGTCTGTCTACTATGCTAAGGGTCCTGGGTTTGATTCCCAACATGACCGAAAGATTTATCATTGGTGAAATGTGTGTTTACCCTTTCACGGTGATAAATTAACGGACTGGGACTGAATGTTGTCCCTGTCCTAGTCTTAAGATGGATTATAACGCATATGAAGCTACGACGGGCCAAGCAAGCTGGTAACTTGAATAAAAAACTGACCCAGGCCACAGGTTGTAAACAATAATGTATGTAAAAAAATGGGGGTCCTTATCTATTTTATTTGTATTTTTTGGTTATTTTTAACAACAAACTATTGCCAAAATTTTGAACAGATTCAATTATTCTTTTAAAGTTTATCTTGAAATTGTTAAGCTTTAGTTAATATTGATTTTAATTAATAATAATATAAACATCTATTTTTTTTTATTCATAGTTTTGCTCTCTAGCGTGACTTTTTTTTTTTCAAGTAAACAATGAAAGCCTTGAATTTCAGTAAGAATATATTATTTCATGTGACTTTATTCAAAATCTTGCCAACCATTTTAAATATATATCTGTAATTAATGATCGCTATATCAAGATTTTACTAAATATTCAAATTCAAAATTCTTTATATTTGATTCCAAATTTTCACTATTTGATTAGAAATATTTGTAATCACAAAATGAGCACTTGTACACTCCTATTTAGAACCCCCATTTAAGATTATAAATACTAATAAGGGATGTATAATTAGAATATTAGGGACGCAAAGTCTGCAAAAATGCTAATAAGTCAATCATTGAAGTGGTGCTTTGTAAAATTAACCAAACAATTTGTTGGTAAGCATCAAGCACTTTAAAAGGATTTAATGTAAATTCCTTATAGGTATTCTTGTGATTTATTATGTCTTTAGTGTATCCTAAAAAAACCTTATTCAAACCAACCATGAGAATTATTTTGTTGCACATTTCTTAAATCAATAAGATAGTGGCAGATTTTGATAAAACTTCAAATGCATTCAAATGGCAATTATTTAGTCCTGAATTGAGTATCTAGTGTTATAAAACATTTAAATTACGTGATTCTTAACTAAAGATAAAGCTCCTAAAATTTTCATAAACATAATTACTAATTTTGTTTATTTTATCAATAATATATATAATTGATATTGGTGAAAAAAGCTTAGTTGATTTTAAAACGGTCTTATGTACAAAGCCTCATACTAGATGTTAACAAGTACTTATGTGTATTAAATTGTAATTTTTTATATTATGCTCATTTTGTTACTTAGCAAAAACTGCAAGACCATATGAAACTACACAATCCATATGGTCCACTTCCACGTCGACGAAATCAACAAACAAAGGAGCGTAAGAAGCGAAGTGATGCCGGTAAACACAAGCGCAGTGCGGCGGTAAAACTCTCTGGGCTGGTTGTACCCTATGAGGTAGAGAAACAACTTTTGCATGTGGAAGATGGCAACAACACAGTGATGAGTGATGCCATTAAAATATCATCCTTGAAAAAACAAGTAACAATTTCATATTCTGATTTGAACGTCCAACAGATAAATGATAAAACTAAATACCTTGAAGAAACACATTCTGAACCTTCGTCGTTGGTTCTTTTTCAAGGATCTAAAAAAGATCATACCATACCATCATACCATGATACCATATCAACAAGTAACGCTGAAACATTGAATGAAATCGCAGAAAAACTTACTAATGAACTCTTGCTATTACTTCCAGATAAATCAAAGAATATGAATAAGAGCTCAAGTATTAGCAAATCCATACAACCAAGTTCCCCCACCATAAATCCAATGCTAAACTTGTGTAGCTTGGTAGAAAATTCTAAATTCTTACAACTGACAAATTCCTCTTCATTTAATTTCCATGCCAAGAATGATATAGTTTCTAATTTAGAATCTGATGATATTGTGCAGGAAGTACCTGATTCTCTGTCATCTCTCCAAAAGAGTGATCATCTTTTGAAAAAAAGGAAGTGTCCATTTGAAACTGACTCTATTGTATGCAAGAAGGGAAGATTAGTCAATAGTAAAAAAGCTCCATATGAAAACACACATGCACACACATCAGAGAAAGATAAAAGTAAGTTTAAATTTAATAAAGCTACATCAGAAAATTCCAGTGAGCTAATCAGAACCAGTGAGGGAGATGAACAAATTATGGAAAGAAAAATAAAATCATCATGTATAGACAAGACTATTATAGTAGAGGATGTATCCCAATCGAAAATATTTACTTCAGGTAATAACAGTATAATCTACTTTGGAAGAAAAAGTGAGGAAACACAAAATAATAACTTTGTAAGCACAATTAAAAAGTTAGATATAGGACGACGAAAAATTGACACCTTTGAATTTATTTTATGTCAAAATACTGTTCAAAATACTGTTGCTCATTCTCTAGCAGAAACTGCTCAATCAAAGTGTAATAGTATTAACCTTTCAAATAGTAAACAAACAATCGCACACCATATTACTGGAACTAATACAAACATGAGCTCTAATTGTAAAATAAATTGTTCTCAAAATGTCAACAAGAAAGAAACATTAAAGAAATGTTCAACCTCTCTGAAACTTAGGAAAAGCCAAAGAATAAACAAAGTAATTGATGATATAGTCAATGCATGTTTTATGAAAAAAACTAATTTAGAAAATGACAAAGCATCAATAAACTCAAAATCTAATAACCTGACAAATGAAACTAAAGAGATTAATAATGCCAAGAGTGAGCTTACAGGTAATATTAACATTGATACAGTTCATGAAACATCAAATGTTTCACCTGAAAGAATATTTTATAATAATGAACAACAAAATGCTATTATCACAGAACTTGTACAGAATACTAAATTGACCAACTATTTCACTTTAAAAAATGTTTGTTCTCAAACAAAGGATAATGATACTAGCTTTACGGATATATATTCATGCAGTTGGATAGAAAAGACAAAAGAGTGTCTACCCCTCTCTAACTCTTTGTCCTTTACTTGCCATTCAAGGGATAGCATAGTTTTTAATTTAGAACTCAATGACATTTCAAAGGATGTTCATAATACTCTCCAAGGTAGATTTAACAAACAATTTGTGAATAATAAGCTCCCACTTGAAACCGACTTGGTTGAGTGCAGGAGGAGATTAGCTGAAAGTAAAGAAACTCATGGTGAAAATACACACGAGAATATAAGCTCAAACCAAGAGACAAGTAAAATTGAATTAGACAAAGCTGCACTTGCAATTATAAATTGTACTCACTTGCCTGGAGATGAATTATTTAGTACAGTGAATATCCAAAAAACTAGTCAACCAGAAAATACCTCCATAAGCAGTCAAGAAAAAACCCAAACAAATAAACACTTGGAAATTTATATGAATGAAAGACAAAATGTTTTGGGCCATGTTACAGTACATGATAAAGAAATTATTTCAAGACATGAGTTTAAATTTGATCCCTCTATAAAGCTACTCAAGAACAAGGCACAAGTTTATCTATCAGCCGCAGTCAAGTGCTAGTAGCATCGACAACTAAAAATGTCACACATAATCTAAGTCCACACAATTCCTTTGATGTAGATAATACATTGAGAGTTCATACTAGCAAAAAAATGTCTGATTGTGAAAACATTGAAAAAGGAAGTACATTAATTAAGAAAATTAACAAAGAAATGGTAACTGATCTGTCAAATGAGAGTATTCCAGTTGGATGTGGGGACACTATTAACAAGATAAAATTAAGAAGGAATTGTCTTACAAATAAAAACTTGAACAATATATTGATAGATAAACAATCGGACCATAAGGTTATAACAAATGTAAAATCTCAAAATAATATTATAAACAAAGATTCACAAAATAGGAATGGTGGGGAATTTTCAGAAGGAAATCAAGTCACATCAGAAGAATCATTAAAGGATTATAGTTTAATAGTTGAAGAATCAAAAAACAATATTGTAGTTGATGAAAAATTAGAAAAAAATGTTTTATTAAATAAAAACTCAAAAGACAGTAATAAAAATAAAGGATCAGAAGGAAGAATTGCTATTAATGAATTAAAAGAGGATATTGGGGTGTATCATTCAGAAGGGAAAATTGCAGTAGATGACCCAGAAGAAAATATTGTTGAAAAAAAAGAATTGGAAAAGGATATTTTAGTGGATAAGAGATTGAAAAATAAAGCTACACTATATCAAAAGTATGATAAACAAATTGAAGTAAAGGAGCCAAAATGTAATATTAAAACTGTTGGCACCTCAAAAAACATTCTCTTAGCTCAGAACATAGAAAAAGACAAAGTACATAGATATTCCGAAAATAATGTCTACTTGAGTAGATTTAATACCGGCATTGAAGAGAATTATAAAAAATACAACATTGATGAAGATAAATATGATTATAATATTGAAACAAATGAAAAACTGTTATATAATATTGAAGCACATGAAGAATCAGATGGAAACATTAAGATAAGTGAGGAATCAGACGAATATACAGAAATAAATGAATCAGAAAGGGACATTGATATACGTCAAGAATCAGATATGAATGCTAAAATAAAAAAAGCTTTGGAAAGTGATATTGAAATAATTCAATCAGAAAGAAATACTGATTTACATCACGGATCAGCTATGCATGCCAAAATAATTATAGAATCAGAACAAGCTATTGAAATAAAAGAATCAGAAAGAGACATTGACTTAATTCAAGAAGCTCAAGAGTATCTAGAAATAGATAAATCGGAAAAAGACTTTAACGCAAATCAGGAATCAGATGGCAACTCGGAGATGAGTGAAGAATCTGAAGAAGATAATGACACAAATGAATCAGAAAGAGACAGTGATGAATCAGATGAGTATATTGATGTAGTAGGTGTAGATGAGGAGATGGTTATTAAAGTAAACAATACAGATAAAGAACATAAAGCAAAAGAGGATTCTGACGAAGATAGTGAAATAGATATAGAATCAAAAGAAAATAGTGAAATAAATATAGACTCGGAAGAAGATAGTGAACTAGGGGAAGACTCGGAAGAAGATAGTGAACTAGGGGAAGACTCGGAAGAAAATAGTGAACTAGGGGAAGACTCGGAAGAAAATAAAATGGCTGAAGAATTTATAACATTTAATGAAATAAATAAAACAGAGTATAACATTAAAACTGGAAACTCACACAAGTATAATCTCATAGATGACAAAATGATAGAGGATAATAAAGAACATGGAATGGAAATAGATGTTGAACACAGTGACTTGAATGTTGAAGAAAATGAGGGAAAAGAAATAATCGGTGAAGCTCAAAATAAGCATAAGATTAATATAGATGTTGAATTATTAACAGGTGGCATTGGAATAAATGAAGGACTAAATGAAAATGTTGAGATATGTGAAGAATTTGAAAACGTTAATGAATTAAAGGAAGAATCAAATGAAAATGTTGAGATATGCGAAAAAGATTTTGAAATAAATGAGGAATCAGATGAGTATATTGATGTAGGTATAGAGGAAGTGAATATTAGAGTTGAAGCCACAGAGAAAGATAATAAATTAGAAGAAGAATCTGATGTTATTACAGTAGAAGAGGGTTCTGATTATGATGCTATTGACGAGGAAGAGGATGATGATGATATAATAGAAGAAGAATATGGCAAACATAGTAAAATAGAGGAAGAAACTAAGGTAAATAAATTTGTAGAGAAAGAATCCAAAGATAAAAATGAAGATCAGTTAGTAAAAGAAACTACAACTACAAATAGTATTGGCACTACTCAAGCCACAAATTTTGGTTGTTATTTTAAGGAAGATGAATTAAAAGAGTTATTTATGATAAATGAACAAATAAAAACTCAAATTGGTCCAGGTAAAGAGTTAAAAAATGGCAGTGCATTCCATAAACATGGTGAAATTGATACTGTGAGGAAAAATGAAGATAAAAAAGAAACTACCACTAAAAAAATAATTAAGAAAGGTGAAAATAAAAGTAAACATGTAGTCTTCAATTTAGTTCCATCCTCTAAGGAACCTAACACAGCTGGTTATTCCTCAAAACTAGAACGTAAACCATGCTCGTGTCTCTTGTGCAAAAAATCTGGTGTAAATGATAGAGCTATATTTAAAAAGCTTGATGAAATGGACATCACAAGATCAATTAAAAAACTTGTGGGGAAAGTTATGAAGGGGAGGGAAAATATACCCATGAGAAGGAAGGTGACTGCAAACCCTGAAAGAACTCTATCAAGTTTTCATGGGACTAATGAGGACAAGCTAGGAAAGATGATGGGAGATGGAACGCAATTAACCAATATAAAGGTAAATAGTAACAGTGCTAATATTAGTTTTAATAAGCCTGATTAAAAACACAGTAGAAAAGACCGTATTTGACATTTACAAAAGTTATACATACATACATACATACATACATACATACATACCTGCCTGCCCGCCCCCCTGCCTAGCACCAACCCCCTACCCAACCGCCTACACACCCACCCACCCATCATTTCCTTATTGGGTAGGTAATAAACTGCATATAGCTCAAAAAACAACTCTATACTTAAGATGGGGTGCTAGTGAGCACGAGTTTAGTGTATTGATTTTGCAGTTTTTATAGCATAAACATTTTTTGGCCAAAATAAATCAAATATTTCTTCTATAGAAACATAGAGTTTAACTTTCTGCACATGCTAATCTCAAGAGTTCTTGAATATCTCTCATGAGCATAGCGGCATTTGGTGACAAACTTTTTAAATGCAGAGAAAAAGTTGTCACTAAATTCCAGGACACCTTTGACAGATATTCAAGAACTGTTGAAATCAGGATGTGCAGAAAACTAATCTCTATGTTTCTATAGAAGAAATATTTGATTTATTTTGGCCGAAAAATGTTTATGCTATCAAAACTTAAAAAATACTCTCCTAAACTCACGCTCACTAGCACTCCATCTTAATCCTTCCTCACAAACTTTCTCCACACGTCCCTCCCTATCCTTGCATACTCCCTTCTCTTATACAACATCCATACACCGAGTCATACATGCTTTTTTATTCTTAAAACTCTCAATGTTTCTCTTTTTCACACATTCATCTACAACATTTACCCACATCAACATTTATTCACACCACATTCATGCTATTAACATGCCCAAACCAACATAAGATGCATATTTCACATTTTCCTATTGAATTCTCTTTTAAACCACACTCCTCTGGCACTCATTCACTAATGACTTATGTCCACATGAGTTTTTCCACATACATTTCTTAGATATCTCAAAAGTTATTAAAACTAGTTTTCATCATAAGTAATATGATTTGTAGATGTCCTGTTTGATAGCTAGTATCAATATTGCATTAGGTCGGAAGGGGTCAATGATGATGAAAATAATGTCGACTGTAAAAAAAGTTTTCATTTTACTCTTCCTTTCTGTGTTCTTGCTATATCTGTATTTTCCATTATGGCATGATGTCAAATTAAAATTGATTTAATTGATTTGAAAAAAAACAAAACAACTAGAGATATGTTGAATCCACTATTTCTTGAATCCGAATCAACATTTTATTCTCGAATATCGAATCCGAATCCTAGCAAATTGTTAGAAATTTAATGATTTACAAATAGACCTACATTACACAATATAGGCCTGAACTGTGAATTAAGATTTATTTCAATCATGCTTTCAATTATAATCAACCCCAACCACCCCTCACAAAATACTAGTCAAAATCCAGCCAAATTAAACAATGTTGTCTCATATTATTGATTTAAAATCAAATCAATCAAAATTTGAGTGTCTTTTAGTTATTTTTAAAAGTGTTGATAGAATGAGTTAAGTTTCTAAAAAACATGTGAAATAAACAGATTAGGCTTAGTTACCTTATAATCAACTTTAATCATCATTGAAAGATTATAATTTATTTTAATAAGAAAGCAAAATTAAAAATACAAACATATTTTTAAAAAAAGACTAAAACAACATGCTTAACAATAAAACATACATTGGAAATAGTGAACTCAATAATGCCTAAGATTATTATTTTCTTTTATATATTTTATCTATCTTCGCATAGAAAACAAGAAATATATTATTGGTAGAGATGGGCTACTTGAATCTTCGAATCCTCGGCTGACAAGTATTCGAGATTCGAGGATTCGATGTTTTACTGGATTCGATGGTCGAATCTTTCACCTCATAAACAAAGCATATTTTGAATTCAAAAATTACTTAGTTAGGCCTACTTGAAAAGCACAACTTAATCCGTAATCTTTATTTTGTCGGACAAAAGAGATTTGCATGAATAAAATCATTATTTAAAAAAATATATTTGTTAGGTGTGGAAAATCTTACGTGTCTACTACCCTACCCTCCCACCTCTATGGGAAACTTGGACTCAACCGTTTCAGCACATGCTCACTTCTAAAACTTTCAGCTCACGAACGATCTTGTAAATATTTCAATGAACACATTAAAAC
Source organism: Timema podura (assembly GCA_033556935.1). Taxonomy (NCBI): domain Eukaryota; kingdom Metazoa; phylum Arthropoda; class Insecta; order Phasmatodea; family Timematidae; genus Timema; species Timema podura. The sequence continues at coordinate 75,888,517 of JAVRXN010000008.1, read as the reverse complement.
TCTTCAAAAACCAAAAATCAAAACCAGAATTACAAATAAACTCGAAATAAAACAAATTACTGCTTTTTTTTTTAACAGAAATAAGAACACATTACACATGATACAAAGTCAGCCGCCATTACAAACAATACAAAGTCGGCCGCCATGACATATATTATATTTACTCGCGAGAGTGATGATTAAAATAAAGATACTGTTAATTCTTAGTACCCAACTGGTTTTAATTGTCTACAACTATGCAAATAACCCCAATTAACTGCATACGATCCTTAAGTTAGACATTTTGTTAGGTTTAATGAAAAATAAACACTCTTGACAGTCAGACACCGATAAAACTGTTTATTTATGCCTACCGTATTGTATATCGATTGTTTGTTTAAAATCGATTCTGGTAATCTGATCACTTAGTAAGCGTTCTCGAGTTTTAAGAATCAAAAACGACTTGCTAATTCATAATTTGTTTTTAAATTGATTTTAACTAAAAGTTTATTATTTTTTTTAAATATGTTATTGAAGTAATTGTAAAAATATTCAAACATAGTCCTGCCTTATAAAATGGGAATGAACATATTGGAGTCGAAAATATGTTCGTGTTTTAAATAGAATGTATTCTCAGAAATCGATATATCGCAAGAATCGAATATATTTCTTGTTTTCTACGCGAGGAGAGATAATGGATATAATAATATAATAATAATAATAATAAAACATACTTAGGCATTAATGAGTTCACTATTTCTAATGTATGTTTAATTGTTAAGCATGTTGTTTTAGTCTTTATTAAAAATATCTTTTTGTATTTTTGCTTTCTTATTAAAATAAATTGTAATCCTTCAATGATGATTAAAGTTGATCCAAACATAAATAGGCCTAATCTGTTTGTTTATTTCACATGTTTTTTTAGAAACTTAATTCTATCAACACTTTTAAAAATAACTAAAAGACACTCAAATTTTGATTGATTTGATTTTCAAACAATAATATGAGTCTAGATTGTTTAATTTGGCTGGATTTTAACCTGTATTTTGCGAGGGGTGGTTGGGGTTGATTAAAATTGAAAGCATGATTGAAATAAATCTTAATTTACAGTTTAGGCCTATATTGTATAGTGTAGATCTATTTGTAAATCATTAAAATTTCTAACAATTGGTGACCTGGTGGTCTAGGGGTAAGGTGTCAGACTTCTGTGCTGAGGGTCCGGGGTGCAATCCTCGGTCCCGGCACAGATTTATCTGATTGCCAAACCCTTCCTTCACCTCTGACAAGACGTGTATTAATCACAACTTGAGAATGTGAAGAATGTCAGGCCTTCACCGTGGTTCGGATTCCACGTTAAACTGTAGGTCCTCCATTTCATCTCACAATCACCCTACCATTGCACATTAGCGTAAGTGCATATAACCCAAACTGGTAGTAAGATGCGGTAGTAATAATAATAATTATTATTATTATTATTATTATTATTATTATTTTATTATATAATAATAATAATAATTATTATTATTATTATTATTATTATTTTATTATATAATAATAATATTATATAATAATATAATATTATAATATTATGATATAATATTATATAATAATATTATAATATTATAATATAATATTATATAATAATAATAATAATTATTATTATTATTATTATTATTTTATTATATAATAATAATAATAATTATTATTATTATTTTATTATATTATTATTATTTTATTATATTATTATTATTATTTTATTATATTATTATTATTATTTTATTATATTATTATTATTATTATTATTATTATTATTATTTTATTATATTATTATATTATTATTTTATTATATTATTATTATTTTATTATATTATTATTATTTTATTATATTATTATTATTTTATTATATTATTATTATTTTATTATATTATTATTATTATTATTATTATTTATTATTATTATTATTATTATTATTATTATTATTATTATTATTATTATTTATTATTATTATTATTTATAACAATTTGCTAGGATTCGGATTCCAGATTCGAAAATAAAATGTAGATTTGGATTCGAGAAAAAGTGGATTCGACCCATCTCCTACGATATATTGATTTCTAAGAATACATTTTATTTAAAACCCGAACATATTTTTGACTCTTGCAATATGTTCATTCCCATTTTATTAGGCAAGACTACGTTTGAATATGCTTACAATTACTTCAATAACTTTTTTTTTAACGAATCATGGTGGTTACAGACAGGGAAAACAGGGAAAACCTGGAAAAGTCAGGGAATGTTTGAATGACAGGGAAAACAGGGAAATGTCAGGGAATTTAACTAAAAATAAGGAAAAGTCAGGGAATTAAAAAATATGTCTAAAAATCCCATTAATTTCGCAACTAAACACTAAAACAAAAGTTAATAATACCTAAATAAAATAACATTTTAATTTTTAAAATAACTGATAAAACTGTTTATGTTTAGTTGATACAAACTTTTTTAATATGTGATCAATAATAAATAAAACAAGTCATCATCCACCATTAAAACTGGAAAAAAGTAGTCAGGGAAAATTGAAAAATGTTCCCTGGAAAACCTGGAAAAGTCAGGGAATTTTGTAAAATATGTTTTGTAGCCACCCTGAGAATAAACTCTTAGTTAAAATCAATTTAAAAACAAATTATGAATTAGCAAGTCGTTATTTGATTATTAAAACTCGATAGTGTTTACTTAGTGAATCAATTTACCTGAATCGATTTTAAACAAACAATCGATATACAATATGTAGGCCAGTAGGCATAAATAAACAGTTTTATCTGTGTTTGTTGACAGTATTTATTTTTCATGAAACCCAACTAAATATTTAATTTAATGATGCTATGAAATGAATTGGGGTTCATTGCATAGTTGTAGATAATTAAAACCAGTTGAGTAGTAAGAATTAAGTCATGTTTATTTAATCATCTCACTGGTGAGTAAACAAATACATCATGACGGCTGACTTTGTATTGTGTGTCATGTGTTATTTCTGTTAAAAAAAAAAAGCTGTAATTTGTTTTATTTATTTCGAGTTTGTTTGTGATTCTAGTTTTGATCTTCAGTTTTTGAAGAGTTTAAATGTGTTCATTAAAATATTTACAAGATTGTTTGTGAGGTGAAAGTTTCAGAAGTGAGCATGCACTGTAATGGTCGAGTCCAAGTTTCCCATAGAGGTGGGAGGGTAGGGTACTAGGCACGTTAGATTTTCTACACACAACTTTTTTTTCTTTTTTTTTTTTTTTTCCAAATAATGATTTTATTCATGTTGATCTCTTTTGTCCGACAAAATAATGATTACAGATTAAGTTGTGCTTTTCAAGAAGACCTAACTCAGTAATTTTTTGAATTCAACATATTATGCTGTGTTTATGAGGTAAAAGATTTGGCCATCGAATCCAGTAAAACACTGAATCCTCAAATCTCAAATACTGATCAGAATTCGGTGGATTCGAAGATTCGAGTGGCCTATCTCTAAGGGTAAGGTATAAAAAAACAAAAGAGGTGTATCCAAATAATGTTGGGGGAAAGATCAACAAACCCTGTGTGGGGTATGTGGCTGAGATTTGAAGCTCGACCTCCCTATCACTGAAAATTCGATCTTTTGCTCGATCCCTTGTATTGTGTGACCACAGTTGCAGGTGAATTAACATTTCAAAATTATTATTTTGACTCTTTATTGAGTTTTTGTTGTTTTATTTGATTATACATTTTTTATGTTTTTTCATAATAATAATCTTTGAACAAATTTGTTCTTAGGTGAAGTTCTCTTTTTGCTTTGAATTGCAGCTATAAATATTTTGTACTTTTAATGGAGTTCTGTAGAGTTGCTAATTTTGTTTGTTGAAAATAAACATTTGTAGACTGGATCATTTAGAATTTTTAACAAAAAGAAAAAACTTACTTTACCCTTTCATATTGCTGCACATTCGGCTGCATGGCGGAATTGGGCGAGGTCAGCCATCATGCTGCTTGAGGCACAATTATTTAAGAGGGAAAGTCAACTTTAAACATTCTATTTACATTCATTTTACTATTTGTGTAACATATTAGGGATATAAAATATTTATTTTAATATAAAATTAAATAACTGTTAATGTGTACAGTTATATATGAAATTTCATGTTTCCCTATTTCTCATTGTACTAAAAATAGTTAAGGAGGTACCAGTACCTACCATAGTTAGGTATGTCTGAGTGACAATCAGGGCTAGATAGGTAAGTGGGCTGTTGGCATGACAGCATTTGTCGTCTTTTCACCTCTATCCTTTCATTTTTACCTATCGTTGGTTCATTTGTATTCAGCTAGTAGAGTGGTACTTTAGTGATATTAATATACAGATATTATAGCATGTTTTGAGAATTGCTTGAAATTATTTTGCTAATATCAGGGACTAATTATAGTACTATTTATTTTAATATAGTTTAAAAAATAAAATAAACACATAGAGGCATTTTACTAAACTGACCCGGCCACAGGCTGGAAACTGCTAATGATGGCCTACCTCGATTAATACATAATAAAAGCACATTTTAAAAAGTATCTTTCACTCTCTCTGGTAGCTTCATTGATTGAATGTTATAAACTACTCAGTCACCTTTTAAATGGCAGTACATAATTTACTTCTCAATTTGTCATCGCAATAAAATGTACATAATATATTTTTCAGAATACTTGTATATATTATTTCCATGGCCATAATAGTCTAAAATATATAAAACAACTAGTACTTCTTTACACTCAAATGATTGTTTTAGCCCAAAACTTAGTAAAGTTATGTTTAAACTTACAAGGACACATGCATTGTGTTTTTCAATCATTCACTCATCTTTCTTATCACCCAAACTGCCAATATTAATTTCATAGTATTATGTTTTCTTGATCAACATTGTTCAAGATTATCAACTTTGTGCTGAAATTAATAAATCACAGTTTATGTGAACTCTTCTAATTATATTTGTTTATTGTTAAATTTCCTTTTATTAAATTTTAATATATATAAATTTATTTACATCAAGCATTCATCTTTGAAAAAGTGTGATTACAATATTTGGGTTCAATAATATCATTTACTTGTTACTACAATTAACTCGGGGAAATAAAAAATAACTATAATACTACAAAAAAACCAAATTTGAGCACGGGACTCTCTCAGGACCTCTGGGTCATGTTGGAAAAAAAAATGTAACCTTTACTGTCCAAGCAGACTTACTAAACAATCAGATATTTAATAAAAAAAAAATTTGAACTCTTTAAATATATAAATACTATACACATTCATTATTATCAATTTCCTCAATGAGGTTGTTCGGTGGATACAAAAAAACAAAACAATGAATACTAAATAAAGTTATTGCATTTTGTCAAAGTCGATAATAAAAGGTTTCATTTATAGAGTCAATTGTGGAAACAGAATATTACATTTAGAAGAAAATTCTACTGTTGGTGTATTAAGTTGAAATTAATATTATTATTTGATTTTGGAGCAATAAATTTTAAAAGGTGATGAAGTCTAGTCGAAATTGTAGCAGAAAAAACCAAAGGATGAATCATGAATAAAATTTAGGTTGATATCACCTCATGTTGATGGAGTCTTGTAATGTCTTCTGCGTTGAAAATGTTAGTGGATCATACCAACTCACTTGTAAGTCATAGCCGTGGTCTGGAGGTAATTAAAGCTGTCCCAAGTAGTTGTACCATCTTTTCCTGTCGTTTGGAACACTTTTTGTGTAATTGGCACAAATAAAACTGGTAATTAACACACTGCTTTATTCCATTGAATTTTTTACAAGTCAGCGTCTTTTTTTTTTCTTCATAACAAGCCACGCTTCCTCTTTGCTCTCCCTCTTCCCCACTGTTGGAGTCATTTTCATTACTCCTTGTATAGGGCGGCCATTTCAAATCTCATAGAGGATGATAAGACGGATTAAACTCCAGTTTAATAATAATAATTTCTTGATAAAATAACTGTACAGGCATTATTATTCTTGGTTTCCTTCGACGCAATGCAATAACCGTTGGAAATAGTAAATTTAAGATAAATAACCACTTAAGGATAATTAAAGGTAAATAAAAGTATGCCTTGATAGAATTAAAATTCTTACAGCACATTTCGCTTACCCTGAAAGTTAGCAGTCTCTCCTTGATGGATTAAACTATGGCCCTATCTTATAAGTAGATACACTGTTTTTTAGCATCAATTATTTGTAAAAATAGTATTTTGGTTTTGAAAAACTGCTATTTGTAGCATTTATATTTTAAAAAATAGCATAATATAGCAAATTTACAGGCATATAGGTCTAGGCATATAAAGACAACTTCCATTTTCAGATACTGGCGTACAGCAGGGTGATCTAGTTTTAATAGAGAAATGTTTGGTTTCAAACACATTTTCACAATATCACTTATAAAGGCAGAATTTTCTTTCTTGGCTTTCTTCGCCCTCTGGTTCATTTCTTAAATCATGCTTTGTCGTTTGCAGCAGCCAGCAACCCCACGTCCAACGCTTAGTTCGTAACATACCCGCTAGAGAGGACATGTTTATTCAGTGTGTCCAGGTTTTTTTTCCCACTCGAGACTACTCTTACATACACCACACATTAAAATACTTGAATCACTCATGTAAGATTTGTCAGTTTTAGAATAACAATGTGACCATGCACGCATTGATGCAAGCACGTGACACGAAAATGTATACAATCAAATAGCCATCAGAAGAATCCAGTGATTGTCCTTGCATGGCAGTAGACATTCTTACAAGCTCACATGCAAGGGCTCGGTGGTGGAGGGAGGGGGGAAGGCGAGAGGAAAATGTGCAGGGCGGGTCTATTTTTTTGCATTTCCTCATGTGATCATGATCGTTCAGGGTCCTATAATGGGAAAATACCAAGAAATACCAATCCCAAGCACTTTGAATATGTCTTTTAGTATGACCAGTATTAAAAATTGTTAAACCTAACAAATTGTCCCAATTTACAGATATATAATTATATTTTTTAAATTAGAAATCGCTATTTCTTTGCTCATAAAGGCATTTTGTACTGCATTTCTGTATATTACACACATGGCTATACACCATTATATTAACACATAATATATTACACTGTATGTATATTACTGTTACTGTACCGTACAATACTACAGTACAGTACAACTTTACCTATAATATTTGATACTGTAATGTGATCCAGCCTTATTTAGTAAACTTGAATCTTATGTACATTCATTCGTAAAACTTGACATTTCAATAACTCAACACCATCTCAGTCCACGTGAGGTCGAGTTTCCGAGACGCTACTGTACTAACTAAATTGCATAAATACATAACCACATAACACTCATCATAAGCATCTACAAATGAGGCTTATGAAGGGATCACAAACCATAGCACATGCAATCAAGGAATAACATTTGTTAAATGTATCTGACCAGCAACCCGAGTACACAACATACAGATATGAAATAATAATATGAAATCATTTTTCAGAAAGTGGAAGATATTTCTCCAACAAATTTGAAGAATTTCATAGCAATGATGTTGAGTGTCATGGAGCATTTGTTTCCTTTAATAAATGAGGGAATTTCAGAAAACTATAAAATGGAGACAGATGAAAACATAACTGAAGAAAATGTGAAGGTGAGATAACAATTTTAAGGAATATTATTGGCATTACTTAAGTAAGTCATTTTCAACATTTAATAAACTAATTTGTTATTTGTTTTATATTTGTATTTGTTGAGTATTTCAGGCAAAGTTTTTGTTAGTTAAGAGGGTCCGTGAAAAATTTGTGGCCATGTTTTATAGGGTGCAGTGTGGTTTTATGCCAGGTAGAGCTTGAATGGACAAGATATTTGCATTGCAACAAGTGATTGATAAATGTATGGCAGTAAGAAAGAAAGTGTATGTGCATTTGTTGATCTGAAGAAAGCATACAATTGTGTAAATAGGAGTATGTTATAGAATGTTCTGAGAGAGTATGGTGTGGCTGCATGGTTTGTAAATGCAATTAAGGCGGTGTATGATGAAAGTAAAGCATGTGTTAAGAGTGGATGGAACTTAGAGTGAATGGTTTGACATTGGTGTGTTATACAAGGTTGTGTTATGTTTCCATGGTTGTTTAATGTATTCATGGATAAGTGTAAGAGGTATGCTTGTGAGGACGGGGTTGGTGTACAAATGGCAAATGTAAATGTGACGGTACTGTTATATGCAGATGATTCCATATCAATGGCTGAGAATAAAAGTGACTTGAAGAATGTATTAAATCGTTTTAATGTGGTGATAGGCAGAATGGATCTTCGGATAAATTTCTCCAAAACTAAGATGATAGATATTGAAGGACAGATCAGGAAATGATAGTTAACTTAGTATAAGTGGAAAACTGTTTGAACAAGTGGATTATTTTGTGTATCTGGGCAGAATGATTTGGAATATTGCAAAGAATGAAGTAGTATCAAAAGAGGCAAAGTATATAAAACTGTGTTGACATCAACATAGTTTTATGTATGGGAAGCATGGGTTTGACATGAGAAATACAAGAGCAAAGCGAACGCGATTGGAATAAGATATCTAAGGAATGTATGTGTAAAAACTCGTATGGACATAGTCGGTAATAAATGGGTGCTGAAGGAGTATGGTTTAAAAGGGAATCCAATAGGAAATGTGAAATAAGCTTCTTTTTTTGGTTTTGGCATGTTAAAAGGATGGATCTGGATCGAATAACGAAGCAACTATATGAAGGTAGAGTGTGTGTGTGGATCAAAAGGAAGGGGTGAGCCATGTAAGACATAGCTAAATGTTGTAGACGAATGTGTGAAAAAAGAGAAACATTAAGAGTTTTGAGAATAGGAGAGCATGCATGACTTGGTGTATGGGATGTTGTTGAAGCGAAGGGAGTATGCAAGGATAGGGACATGTGGAGAAAGTTAGAAAGAATGGATTAAGCATGGAGTTGTTATATTTTTAGCTATATGCATAGTTAATTGCCTACCTCGTAAGGAAATTGCGTGATTAGGTATATATGTTGTGTTTTTTTTAAGGAAGAAGTATTTGCTGGTGTGTTTTCTTTACGTAATTACTAAATCAATTTAAATATTTTAAGAAGGTACAGGAAAGGTGGATAGAAACATATAAAAGGGAACAAACACAATATAGATTTTACAATGAAAAGAAGAACACGTTTCACACTTTACACTGCTACCACTGGACAAAGAGGTAATGGCTGTATCTTGAAGAAAATTGATCATTACCTCCCGCTCCTCTAACCTAGGTTACATTCTATCGGAACTCATCAGAAGGGAGTGTGAAACGTGCAATTCAGCTTCATAGAATAAGAAACAACAAAAAAAAGGGAGGAAAAGAAAATTAGTAAAGATTGATAGGACACGTAAGAGTAAAAACATAAAGGACATTGGGTGTGACTATATTATATATCTCTTTAAGAAAAATCTCTTTTTGCTTTGAGGCCTTCCATAGACACATATTATAACATCCAATGTCCATTTCCTGTTTTTGTTTACTATGTTATTCATTTTACATGTTCCTCTCCAAGTGTCTAGCATTTTTTACTAATTTAATTTCTCTACCTTTTATGTTTTTTTTGTTTCCTCGTTCAGGAAGTTGTGTTGCGCATTTCACTCTCTCCTGATAGTTCCGATATAATGAAACGTACTGTTAGGTCGGGGGATTGGGTGATAGCGATTGAGTTTCTTCAAAAGGCAGCCATTACCTCTTTGGCCAGTGACAGAAATGTAAAGTCTGAACTGTGTTTTTCTTTTCATTGTAAACGCCATATTGTGTTCGGTCCCTTTTATACGTTTTTTATCCACCTTCCCTGTACCTTCTTCAAAAAAAAAAAAATGTACCTCATAAAGAAAAAAGAGGTTTTCCTTAAAGAAATATATCAATTTAAGAGACTTCTTAGGTTTGAGTTAAAAACATACTTTATTTCTTAAATATTTTGTTTTAAACCCAGAAGTAATGTATTTCAATATAATTTAGTCGTGTTTTAAATTCAGTTAAATTAATTTTTGTGATCAATTTAAATTTGAAAATTGAACTTGACATTTTTAAAATTCACTTTTAAATTCAATCTTGATTTTTATTAGGTTAAATATTCACTTTTCAAAAAATATTCATGGTTGGCTCAAAGGATTTATGGGCTCACAATGAGCCCCCTGTATAAAGGTTTTTTTATTTTTTGCCTCACATTTTGTGTATGATGATGAATGACTAATTGTTTACTCTCCTTTATACTTGATGGGATGAAGTTTGGGAGAAGGTTGGGAAGGGGGACCAATATAACCTAACAAAGAGGGTATTGTGTACAGATGGCATTGAAATTTCAAGGTCGGCAACTGAATAAACTAGTTTTGTTGATGAAATTAAGAGTATGAGGCTTAGTTGAAATAATATGTAGACCGGTATCTTTCTGTAGGGAGCTTTGAACACAAATAGCCTAGTGCAAGATGGTATCGAGTGCAGCTTAATGCAAAGTGTACTATGTACTTCTTAAAAAATTATTCGGCTCTAAATTTTATTTTTGGTCATAGGCTAGTACCAAGGGAACAGCTGCACTCCAGCTGGACAGGAAAATGTTATTGGTGTTTTTTTTTATCTTCACATCCAAACATATTTTTGCCTTTTTTTTAAAATGTACTTGGAAACCTCGAATTAATAATAATTTTTTGATTACTATCACAGTCCTAATTTAAAATTTGATACTATAATTTACTATGACTTGATTTTTTTAAATGTGAGTCTTATTTCATAAAAAAAAATTCAAAATAATGTTAACACATATTTGGTTTTTATTAATATAATTTTATTATATCATATTTTTATTTATTAAAAGTATTTAACTTGCAATTTCTAAACCGACTGATTATATCAGCACATGGGAAGTTCTATGAGCGAGACTTAAATGTCTACCAATTTTGCGGGGAAAGATATTTACACATACCTTCGAGGGTTCTTTTACATGTCACAATCGACATGGGACCGACAGCTTTACTTCCCCTCTAAAGGAAGTGATTCCACAGATTTTGATCACTTAAGATATATCTGTCGGCCCCAGCTGGGCTTGAACCCACGAACATCGGATCTTGAGGCGAGTACTTTACCACAAGACCACCGAGGTCAACATTAATATAATTAAGTTTTTAAAATTATATATTTCTTCAACCCAAACTCGACTTGGTTCGATACTCGATAGCTTCATCAGGAACTCACTCGAGATCGGCTTGAATTAAAAACCTTGAGCTCTCGGACACTTATCAAACTGTGCAATTATTCAGTAATCACAAGATATGTTATAGGCCTAATATATCCAAAATAATCTCCAATATCTTACATATACTTTATGCGAGTCTTCCAAAAATTAAATGTATGTTATTTTGAATGATCTGAAACGTGCTCTTGCAAGCCTGCTAACCCGTTGGTGGGCACACAAACTAAATTTCAAGCCAAGCAAGTCTAGACTGGTTCGCTGGTGATAAGGATGTTGAGTTTTGTGTTACAGCTGGGTATACTTTGTGGATAACTTGAATGGTGGTGCAAAAATACACTTTGATTTTAGATGCCAAGGTGGAGATTTTAATCAGTTGCACTGAGGGTGGAGGTTATTTCACAGTGTTCTTAATATTCTACAGCAGCGTTTCTCAAACTGTGAAATGCGTACCACTAATGGTACATACAATTATTCCTGTTGGTACTACTTGAGAAGCCAAATTAAAGTCTGCAAAAGATAAAGCCTCATCAAATTCTATAAATATATTCAGACTAAGTCTCTCTTGAAAGTAAAACAGATTTTGGAGAGGTGGAAACATTTATTCAATCTCAGATAGCCGGTGAAGCCATGCAGTCTATGTTATTATATACCTGTGCACCATGGAAAATTTACAGAAATAGTAAATATTCAGCATTATCTTGATGTAATTCTAAATTACAAAAATTGTTGGGGAGGTACGCCATTTAAAAAGTTTGAGAACCGCTTTTCTAAAGTCTAATATGCGTGAATTTGCTCACAAATACCCTTGTCATTACTACTTCCTTATATTAAGTCATTATTAACTTTTATTTATGTTGTATTGAAATAATAATTTGACTAATAGCAAAATGATAAAATGGTGACTTACTGTTTATCAAATATAGAAACTCATTTATAATTCAACTTGGCTCTTCAATTTTCTTCATCACGTTAAAACATTGACAGCTGTCTGATTCACTAACATTAAAAACTTTAATTCAAGTGATAAAGAACAAATCTCAAAGACAGTTGATGACATAGCATACTATTGTGTCCCTTAAGGTCTATAAAAAGCATTATATAGAAAACCAACTACAAAGTGAAGTTTAAAGATCTAGCTTTAAAAGTGTTTTGGACTGAAACAGTCATGTAATTTTTCTGTATGCTTAATAGCTAAAAGCCACATAACTTTATGATATGTGGTAGATTTTTGAGCCTGGACTTAGCATTTAATTGCATTATTCACTTTGTGATTTGAAGAAAGATAACATTAAATTATTAAATTTAAATTAGTTGAAAAATGACACCTGGATATGCGAATCGAACTAGAGACCTTTGGCTTAGCGCGCTGATGCTCTTCTACCAAGCTATCCAGGATTTGTTCCATGATCAAGGTCATTCTTTACTCATAGCATAAGGCATAGTTTATGATGGGCGTGTGGAATCGTCAGCTAAATATGAGTGAACAATAGTATTGTGAGCTATCAGACACAAGATGTGGTCGGTCCCCTCCATATGGATAGCGATGTGATTAAAATTAATTGCAACCTGTCTGTTGATATGGATTTCATTATTTGTCAAGCCAATATTTATATACCTAGAAATGTAATAGATTTGTTAGGTAACTGGTGGGGTGTCAGAAGATTACTGAATATTCTGGTAGCAAGCAATAATCAAATTAGTGAAATGTTCAAAATGTTTATTTTGAGACTCGCCTTCAGAATGATCCCAATAAGATCACCTTGAATACATTTTCTTGGGGCTCAATATAAGTATCTGAGAAAGCATTTACAACCAACAAAACCTTCCACAAAACTAGACCATTATAAACCTCCCACAAACTATACCATTATAAACCTGCTACAAGCTAGACCATTATAAACCTTCCACAAACTAGACCATTATAAACCTACTACAAACTACACCATTATAAACCTACTACAAACTACACCATTATAAACCTTCCACAAACTAGACCATTATAAACCTACTACAAGCTAGACCATTATAAACCTTCCACAAACTAGACCATTATAAACCTGCTACAAACTACACCATTATAAACCTTCCACAAACTAGACCATTATAAACCTTCCACAAACTAGACCATTATAAACCTTCACAAACTAGACCATTATAAACCTTCCACAAACTATACCATTATAAACCTGCTACAAGCTAGACCATTATAAACCTTCCACAAACTATACCATTATAAACATACTACAACTAGACCATTATAAACCTTCCACAAACTAGACCATTATAAACCTTCCACAAACTAACTATTATAAACCTGCTACAAGCTAGACCATTATAAACCTTCCACAAACTAGACCATTATAAACCTGCTACAAACTACACCATTATAAACCTTCCACAAAACTAGAGCATTATAAACCTTCCACAAACTAGACCATTATAAACCTGCTACAAGCTAGACCATTATAAACCTTCCACAAACTATACCATTATAAACCTACTAAAAGCTAGACCATTATAAACCTTCCAAAAACTAGACCATTATAAACCTTCCAAAAACTAGACCATTATAAACCTGCTACAAACTACACCATTATAAACCTTCCACAAACTACACCATTATAAACCTTCCACAAACTAGGCCATTATAAACCTTCCACAAACTAGACCATTATAAATCTTCCACAAACTAGGCCATTATAAACCTTCCACAAACTAGACCATTATAAACCTTCCACAAACTAGACTATTTTAAACCTTCCACAAACTAGACCATTTTAAACCTTCCACAAACTAGACCATTATAAACCTTCCACAAACTATACTATTATAAACCTCCTACAAGCTAGACCATTATAAACCTTCCACAAACTAGACCATTATAAACCTGCTACAAACTACACCATTATAAACCTTCCACAAACTAGGCCATTATAAACCTGCTACAAACTACACCATTATAAACCTTCCACAAACTAGGCCATTATAAACCTTCCACAAACTAGACCATTATAAACCTTCCACAAACTAGACCATTTTAAACCTTCCACAAACTATACCATTATAAACCTTCCAAAACTAGACCATTATAAACCTTCCACAAACTATACTATTATAAACCTGCTACAAGCTAGACCATTATAAACCTTCCACAAACTAGACCATTATATAAACCTGCTACAAACTACACCATTATAAACCTTCCACAAACTAGACCATTATAAACCTTCCACAAACTATACCATTATAAACCTACTACAAGCTAGACCATTATAAACCTTCCACAAACTATACCATTATAAACCTACTACAAGCTAGACCATTATAAACCTTCCACAAACTAGACCATTATAAACTTTCCACAAACTAGACCATTATAAACCTTCCACAAACTAAACCATTATAAACCTTCCACAAACTAGACCATTATAAACCTTCCACAAACTATACTATTATAAACCTTCCACAAACTACACCATTATAAACCTTCCACAAACTAGACCATTTTAAACCTTCCACAAACTAGACCATTTTAAACCTTCCACAAACTAGACCATTTTAAACCTTCCACAAACTATACCATTATAAACCTACTACAAGCTAGACCATTATAAACCTTCCACAAACTAGACCATTATAAACCTTCCACAAACTAGACCATTATAAACCTTCCACAAACTATACTATTATAAACCTGCTACAAGCTAGACCATTATAAACCTTCCACAAACTAGACCATTATAAACCTTCCACAAACTAGACCATTATAAACCTGCTACAAGCTAGACCATTATAAACCTTCCACAAACTATACCATTATAAACCTACTACAAGCTAGACCATTATAAACCTTCCACAAACTACACCATTATAAACCTTCCACAAACTAGGCCATTATAAACCTTCCACAAACTACACCAATATAAACCTTCCACAAACTATACTATTATAAACCTTCCACAAACTACACCATTATAAACCTTCCACAAACTAGACCATTTTAAACCTTCCACAAACTAGACCATTTTAAACCTTCCACAAACTAGACCATTTTAAACCTTCCACAAACTAGACCATTATAAACCTTCCACAAACTATACTATTATAAACCTCCTACAAGCTAGACCATTATAAACCTTCCACAAACTAGACCATTATAAACCTGCTACAAACTACACCATTATAAACCTTCCACAAACTAGGCCATTATAAACCTTCCACAAACTAGACCATTATAAACCTTCCACAAACTAGACCATTTTAAACCTTCCACAAACTACACCATTATAAACCTTCCACAAACAAGACCATTATAAACTATCCACAAACTAGACCATTATAAACCTTCCACAAACTACACCAATATAAACCTTCCACAAACTACACCAGGGTGTCTACCAATACTGTAAATATACTTGATTTTATTTATAATACTGGAATATACTGGAATTTTGAATCAGATACTGTGAAGTTTAAATGTAATCATGTATTGACGTCATGTTAAATAATAGTATAGCAGGCTATGCTAAAAGAACCTATAAAACTAAACTAATTTAGTAACATTACATTGACGACGAAGATGGGACTCAAGTAACTTAGTTCGGCAATATAAATGTCGGCCATGGCTGGTTATATTGGACATTTTAGGGAATTTAACCCCACTGAGGACGACTGGAATATTTTCAAGAGGAAGTTGGCGAATTTTATCAAGCCTAATGGATTGGAAGCTAAAGAGTGTGAAACACTACTGAGTCATCTAAATCAGGTTGCTTTTAAGTTGTTAATAGATTTATGTGTGCCCGATACTCCTGAAACTAAACGGTATGGTGGATTTTATAGCTTTGCTAAATGCACATTATTCACATGTGATTTCGGTTTTCAAGGAAAGATCTGAATTTTATAATGCATGTTGTGGACTTAGTGAGTACTGCTACTTAATCAGTAGCAGACTGGGCTGCTAGAGTTCAGCATCAGGCTTCCAGTTGCATGTTTGGAACACACCTAGATTTTGCTCTGCTTGACAAATTTGTGATGGGTATACAAGACAAGAAAGTCAAAGAACGTTTATTTACCGAGGACCCGATCAAGTTAACCATTAGAAAAGCTAGGAATATCACTCGGCAGGTGATTGATGCAAACACATTTTTCGAAGATATAGATGTTAAAAGGGAACCTGAAATTTTCAAAATGGCCGCTGGTCAACAGGGTAGGAATAATCGTCCTCTCAAACAGAATTTTGATTCCCGTTCTCCTTGTGCTGTTTGCGGCTACAATAATCACTCAACAGCGCAGTGCAGGTTTGGCAATTATATTTGTGCCATTTGTAAATGTAGGGGACACTTAAAAAGAACGTGTCCTTCAAATTTCAAGCGGGTCACCTCTAACCGTATGGAAACAGAGGAAGGAGAGGGAGGACAGGAAACATTTAGTTTTTTTAACCTCAATCACCCTGATGCTGAGAGGTTACCATTCAGTATTGAGGTTACACTATTATAAACCTTCCACAAACTAGACCATAATAAACCTTCCACAAACTACACCGTTATAAACCTTCCTTAAACTACAATTATAAAACAGACTTAAAATGACAGTAGACATGCAGGATTGTTTTGTATGTTCATAATATGGTCCAATGGCTGACTTACAAAACTGTTCTTTTCACTTCATAATTTACGTGTTCCTTTTTATTTGCACAGAAACCAGAAAATGTATTTTCCTTTGGCAGTTTATTTTATACCGTGGAATATATCGAGGAGGCTGTGAATTTCTCATTTTATAAAGAGATTGTTTGAGTTGTATATGATGTGTTTATAATTCAGTCATCTCTGGATTCATTCCAAACAAAGTATATCATAACTGTTCAAGATTACCATGCTTTGTAAAATAAAAGCATTTTCTTCAAGCTCGAATAATAATTTGTCTCTAAAGAGAAAATACAGAAAGGATGTGTGCATGTTGACTACTCTATCTCTGATATTGAAATGCAACCAGCTAAAAAGAAAAGAATTCCGAGATGGGGGTGAAGTGCATGTGATCAAACCCAAATGGCTGATTTACTATAATAAAGAAATATTTGCTGTTAATAGTCAAGATCAAATATTGTCCTACTTTCCTATCATGTGTACAGCAATAAAAGGCATAGAAAAATATTATTATAGGCTATGTGCGCCAGTACTGGTGGCACAACTCGTGATGACTTCGTAAGTTCTTACAGTTATACTCAATTAGGAAAAAACTTCTACACAGAGTGAAAATATGTCTGCACTAAAAACCTCATTATAGTTCTTTCATTAGAAAACAATTTTTTCAAACCAAACCAATTGGAATATGGGAATTTTAATAATATTCTCATGTCTTTTAAGGTTTTTATAACAAATTCTGATAAAAAACTACTGTGATTGTCCAAGTAGTTTACAAGGAATGGTGAGCTTTGTTTTAGGATTTTCGAGTAATTGATCGCAGTAAACATGATGCTTCTCCGATTTTCCTTGCAGAACTTAAAAAGTGGCCGTCTTGCGCACTCGTGTTGTGAATTCAAAAATTGTCTGTACTTTGCACGGTGCCTATATATAATAAACATAGCCATGTTCAATTCTTATGGGGTTTTCCAGAAAGTGACCCAGAAGAAAATGCATTACTCAGATTGTAGATTGGATGTTGCTGAAGGAATACTCAAAATTTCAACCTTCCTTCCTTGGATGACCCGCTGAGGCTTCTAAGGTTTGTAAGGCCCTTAAGAGAGCATAGGGAAGGTGGCTTTGTAAGTAGTGACAGGTGCCGTCTGATTTTGACGGATGTTTTTGAAACTCATCACACATTTTTAAAGTGGTTTATTGTCGGTATTTGATATTTTAAAACATATATAACTGTTCTGGGGGGGAGGGGGGGGAATAGATAAAGCAAGAAAATATACATTTTAAAACTATGCAATAAAGCCTATCTTTGCACACATTTATTTCTTGCTGTTGTGTACAACTATGTGTGAAAAAATTACAACTTCAGTGGGTTATTGCAAAATAATTTTGTTTGTAAATTTGTTTCCTTTTACTTTTGTTTGTAAATGTGTTTCCTTTTACTTTTGTAAATACATATGTTTAGACAGTTAACTTTCTAACAAATAAGTATTGGTAGATACAGATCTTCACTGATGAGCTCTAAACACTCACAAGATCTTATTAAGATGAAATAAGTTTAGATTTTTCTGCTCTGCAACATAAAATCTGCTTGTGATAGCCAGTGTAACTATTTGGTTGCGTATGAGGGACAGGTCAATAACTGCATTGGGTGTTTTGAAACAACACGTTTAAAAACAATCAAACAAGCCGGTGTTAATCTGTATTGGGTTGTTTTGTGGTACAAAGCATCCATAGTAATTGAAGCTAACAGGTATTTTAGCTACTAGAAAACAAAACATTCTCGATAATTATCTGTCTCTAGTATATGTTCAAAGCATCATGAGTCATTACATATTGCTGTGGATAGTGTGACTGAAGACATTTTTGGTTTAGGCTTCTTTTTATTTTTAATTAATTTTAAACTTTGGTTATTTTAATAAATTTATAAATATTTTTTAATATCGTTATTAACTTCTATTGCTGTTTAATTCACTATAAGCTATTAATTTGAGTATTATCGGAGGAAAGAGCAGTGGGGCAGTATCTATAGTATTGAGCCTGCACAATGTTGCCAGAAGAACCACTAAGGAAGGAACAAGTTCAACATCACTCTAAGCATAACTTGAATGGGTAGTAAGGCTTGGTGCTTAAAAAAACATTGTTATATATGAGTGCAAGGGAAATGGTAAAATAGTACAAATATGGTTTATTGGACATTGAAATCTTAGTTGGGTAAAACTGGTGGATTGTTCTGGTTCCATTTATACTCATCTATGTGTACTATCATGTTTTAAGCTAGGATGGTAGTTAATTAATGTAAAGGAAATGATCACAGTGCATTAACAACAGCTGTAGTAGGTATCAAAGAACACTTGAAATATCTTTTAATATTGTTTTGCTGAACACATTTCTGAAATATTATTATTGGACTTTATGAAACACCGTTACACTCATCATTATGACCTCCTGAAATATAGACAGAAAATAGAGATAGATTGTGCATGCTAAGAATATAAGTAAGCTTTGCCCTATCAATCAGTCTGTAGGAACAGCAGGAAGTAGCTCAGAAAGACAACCTTTGGAACAAAATTCATGCAACACTTCAATTTCAACGAAATAGTGAAAGTTGAAAGTCTCAGCAAAATGCACCATATTCCTTTGGTTTGTTGAGGTTTGGCTAGATAGCATAAAGTTTTTAATATGTACCCCTCATCTCTAAGTAAATATTGAAACTTAACATTTTGCTTCCAGGGAATGCCAGAAGAAATTAAGAGTCACATTATATCAGCAGATGAAAATAAAACTTCTATTCAGGTAAAGACAGCCTCTCTAAGCTGTGATAATGTGCCATTGAAAGACTACACACCAGTACTGGCATGCAATGAGACCATTTTGGAAAGTTTGGTCAATTTAAAATTGCTATCATCTCAAAAGGAGACTGAAGATGAAGATATTAATGTGGAAGTGTTTTGTGAGGACAGTGATGATGAAGACGTTTGGAAGTGTTGTGATTGTGGCGAGTCATTTAGAAATCGAAAACACTTAGAAAAACATATGTTTAGTCATGTTTATGAATTACACACTCAATACAACAATAAACAGTACAAAGGTAATACTAAGCGTCATGACTGTGTTCCTGACAAACAACAAAAGGTTAAAGAAAATGCCTGTCATTCAGATTTTAGACAATGTTTTAAGACTAGGGAGAAAATAGACCAACAAAAATTGCCAAATAGTGAAGAACTGCACACACATTTGATATGCGAACAGAGTGTCAAACAGAAAATAGATTTGGAGAGTCAAACTCTGGACCATACTGAAGTAAAACCTTATAAATGTCTTTACTGTGGGAAATATTTCTTGCAGCATTCAGCTTTAGTAGATCACTTGGCTCTTCACAACAAACAGACAAAGTATCACTGTGCAGAATGCGGGAAAGAGTTCTCCAAGGAGTTAAGTTTGAAAAGGCACAAGTTGACACACACAGAAAAAAGGACTCATAAATGTGACGATTGTGGGGCACATTTCAAATTCAGTAGTCATCTCTTCCATCACAAAAAAATTCACAGAATCCAGGAGCTATATAAATGCTCGATCTGTGGAGAAAACTTTAAAGAAAACCGGGATTTGTTAATTCATGAAACGGTTCATACAAATGACCAACTTTTAACATGTCCAGTATGTAGACAGAGTTTTAATAGCAAAGTAAGTTTTGAAAATCACTTTGTTACACATAAAATGGAAAAGCCTTTCAAATGCTTGACATGTGGTGTGAGTTTTATGCTTAATGCTAGCCTTATCAGACATTCCACCATCCACAATGGTCAATCTTACAAATGCACAGATTGTGGCAAATTGGTCAGATCAAAGTCTGGTCTGAAAAGGCATATAGAAACACACATGCCAGAAAAAGCGTTCAAGTGTGCAGTGTGTGATCTGCAGTTCAGAACAAAGGAAAATCTTGTGCGTCACAGCGACATTCACACTAATAACAGACCTTTTGAATGTGCAGATTGCGGTAGGTGTTTTAGACAGAAAGTAAATATGAAAACCCATATAGTGAATGAGCACATAAACAATATTTTTTATAAGTGTTATGAATGTGATAAAAGATTCAAGTCTATTTTAAGCTTGAATAGGCACATGTTAGTACACGATGAGCGGAATGCATTGAAATGTTTTGAATGTGATAAATGTTTTGTGTATAGGTGTCATTTGAATCGCCATATGCGTATGCACACGGGAGAAAAGCCTTTCAGATGCCTGGATTGCGGCAAGTGTTTCGGTTTTAAAAGCTCTTTGAAATATCATCAACTAAATCACACCGGGGCAAGGCCCCACAAATGTGAGATGTGCGGGTTTTGTTTCCGATCCAGCAAAGAACTGAAAGAGCATGTCTTGATTCATACAAACGAGAGACCATTTGCATGCCCAGATTGTAGGTTTTGTTTTAGGCGCAAGACTCACCTAAAGAAACATAGCATGCTGCATGATGTGGAGCGACCATGCAAATGTCTTGACTGTGGATTGAGTTTTAACCGACAGTCTTTGTTGCGAAGGCATATAACAATGTATCACAGTGACCGCCACTTCCTAAGTCAGTCACATTACTTCCTGAACACTTGAGGTAAAACAACAGCTATTGTAGGTTTGTAATTTATTATTTATATTTACTATATTATTTTTTAACAATATTGATTCTGAGTATAAAACAAAAGCATAAGTTATTTTAATATGCCATTATATTTATTATAGAAAGTAATTAAAATCTTGTAATAGGCATAAAAGGAATATTTAGTAACCAAGTATTTTTTCAAAGGTTTTTGATGCTATCTTGGGGCACATACAAAGTTTCTATGGCTAAATGTTAGAAGGCTATTGGTAATAATTTGTAAATTTTGAAATCTTGATTGAAATAATTGAAGTGTTCAAATAATTCGATACAAAATAACTGTAACTTCATTACAGGCTGTACTTAACTAAAATGTACACTCACATTTACCCTGAAAAGTACCAGTCTTATCTTGACTGATTACAACATGGCTCTATCTTAAAAGCTTCACCATAGTTTAACGTGTCAAGGTAAACTTGCTACCTTTCAGGTTAAGTGGGGGGTGTACACTTTTTTTTTTACTGTTCAATGTATGAACTATTATAGACTTGGAAGTAATTAAATATGTTTTTGTTTGATACATTCCTGAAATGTTGACAGAAAATAATTTAACATTAACTTTGTTTATGTACCACATGAGGTTTTTTTTAGTTTTTTTTTTTTGTAACAGACCTGTACAAAATTACAAAAATTCAATTTTAAATGACTATTTAAGATTAAATTTCAATGATTTAAACATCACATGACAATAAAATTAAAAGATAAATACTTGTTGCTTGACGTATCACACTACTAGTACCAGTTTCAATGCACATACAAATAATAGCTTCCAGTCTATTTCTGGTTGTTTCAAAGCCGAGTTCAGCGAGATTGCTACTGTTTTGATGAGTGTTGCATTCCTTTCTTTCTTAGAGAGCTGTAATGTTTTGCGGGGTGAAATTAAGGATTAGCAATGAATTAATTGAGTGACAGCTGGTAGCATCAGCAAATATTCAATTAACACCTAGAACTCTTCTAATAATGTAACTTGGCTACAGTAACTTTCCAGCCTTACAATGTAGATGGCATACTTTTGTAAGCATGGCAATGAACTTTCGAACTCCAAATGAATGAGAATATAATGAACAGTATTTATAGAAATACTATCATTTAAAAAAATAGCTGTATTGTTTAGTTCATTTGTAATATATTGTGTTCTTTGTATGTGAAATAATTCTTCTTGAAGACCGATGTAGTAGGAAAAATGATTTATATTTTATTTAAATGTATAGGCTAGTTGAATATTTTACTTAGTTTAGTGTATTCTCTTACGATCTTGACGAATACTTTTTAACTCTGGTAGAAGAGAACACTGTTTCACACCTGAATAACTTTTGCAGAAATTCTCACTCGGAACCTCTCCCTTTTCCATCGTCACTTATGTTAAAAACACAACTTTGCCAAACATAAAAACTAGAGATGGGTCGGGTCCACTATTTCTTGAATGTGAGTCTACATTTTATTTTTGAATCTCGAATCCGAATCCTAGCAAATTGTTAGAAATTTAATGATTTACAAATAGGCCTACATTACACAATATAGGCCTGAACTGTAAATTAAGATTTATTTCAATAATGCTTTCAATTTTAATCAACCCCAATTACCCTTTACAAGATACAGGTTAAAATCCAGCCAAATTAAACCATCTAGACTCATATTATTGTTTGAAAATCAAATCAATCAAAATTTGAGTGCCTTTTAGTTATTTTTAAAAGTGTTGATAGAATTAAGTTTCTAAAAAAACATGTGAAATAAACAAACAGATTAGGCCTATTTATGTTTTGATCAACTTTAATCATTATTGAAGGATTATAATTTATTTTAATAAGAAAGCAAAAATAAAAATACAAACAGATTAAAAAAAAGACTAAGACAACATGCTTAACAATTAAACATACATTGGAAATAGTGAACACAATAATGCCAAAGTATGTATTATTATTATTTTATTTTATATCTATTATCTATCTTCGCATAGAAAACAAGAAATATACTTGATTCTTGCGAGGGATCAATTTCTGAGAATATATTGTATTTAAAACACGAACATATTTTCGACTCTTGCAATATGTTCATTCCCATTTTATTAGGCAAGACTACATTTGAATATTTTTACAATGACTTCTATAACATATTTAAAAAAATAATAAACTCTTAGTTAAAATCAATCTTAAAAAACAAATTATGAATTAGCAAGTCGTTATTTGATTCTTAAAACTCGATAGCACTTACTAAATGATCAGATTACCTTAATCAATTTTAAACAAACAATCCATATACAATATGTAGGCCGGTAGGCATAAATAAACAGTTTTATCTGTGTTTGTTGACAGTATTTATTTTTCATGAACCCAACAAAATATCTAACTTAAGGATCATATTAAATAAATTGGGGTTCTTTGCATAATTGTAGATAATTAAAACCAGTTGTGTAGTAAGAATTAAGTCATATTTATTTAATCATCTCACTGGTGAGTAAACATATACGTCATGACAGCTGACTTTGAATCGTGTGTAACGTGTTCTTATTTCTGTTAAAAAAAAAGCTGTAATTTGTTTTATTTATTTCGAGTTTGTTTGCGATTCTAGTTTTGATTTTCAGTTTTTGAAGAGTTTTAAAGTGTTTGTTAAAATATTTACAAGATTGTTTGTGAGGTGAAAGTAATTTTACTTTTACTTTACATACCACTGCTCTACTACTATTCTTTATAATACTATGGTAAAGCTTTTTAAAATGAAGGTCCTAGGTTAAATTCCCATCTTCATGTTGTCAATTTTCAACTAAATTGAGTTTATAAATGTATTTTAGTTATACCATGATAGAACAAAATTTAAATTATCATAAGATCCTGAATCTGTACTCTTTCACTTAAAGATAAACAAATCTTAGTTGAACATTATAATTTGCTTCCAAAGAATGGCTAAAGAAAATATAGATAATGTCACAACAATACATTGAAATAAGACTCAACAAATGGTGAAACAACCTCTTTAAGAGTTGATGGTTAAAAGGCGTAGCCATCTCTATTTTAGTAACTTAAAAGATATAAGTAGGAACATAAGAGTCAATTTGTGACCCACGATGGTGGTTAAATGGTGTAAGGCAGGGGTCGGCAACCTTTTTGGGGCCCCGATTGACTTAAAAACTTATTGAAGGTTCCACAATCACCCATTGTTTGTCTATTCTAATTTTGATTATATTATATATATATATATATATATATATATTTTTTTTAATGCATCTTTAACTCTTAAACGTATTCGTTAAGTTCACTCTTTCCTCAAACACTTGCATCTCCTTTATTTATACAGTATTATAGAATAAATAAAATGTATATTTTCAAATAAAATTACTTAACTTTCTTAAATGGCATAGTAACTATATTATTATTATGAAACATAAGAAACAGGTACTTCTAAATACTGGCTAGTTACCAAAGGCAAAGTGTTTTCAAAACAACATTTTAAATTGTGATGATTTTCATTTCCTGAGATTTAGCTTCATCATCATAAGGAGAAAAATAATTTTAAATAAAACTTGTAACTTGCTATAGTTTTCCAAACTCTATGAATTTTCGGGAAAACTCAGTTTTCAGATGCTTGGTAGTTTTGGGTTTGTTATTTGGCACGAGGTTTTTGTAATAAAGTCATTAACTATGTTTTTGAAGGAAGAAAGTGTTTTAAAAACTTTTTTTTTTTAGAATTGGATTCTAATAATGTCAATTTTCTGAAAAATTGTTAAACTGCAAATATAGTGTTTATGATTTTCTGTAAACTGTTAGGAAATAAAAGGACTCTACATCTGCTTTAGCTTGTTTTATTAAGGTAGAAGACGCTAAGATCGGCCTATAACAAGGATATAGTTTTCCTACTCAAGCGACTGAAAATTCCCGTGAGGTTGACCAATCGATCACGATCAACTGGTTTCCTACCCACCTCGGTGGCGTAGTTAGCTAATGTGCTAGTTCCATGTTGAGCTAGACTGCTGAGGGCGGGGAGATCGAGGATCAAATCTTGTTTGGGTGAATTGGGGGTGGTTTTTTTCTAAATGGTTTTCCACTCTCCCATTACATACATCTGGATATATGAGTCACACAGTTGTGCCAAGTTTTTTCCATTTTGGGATTTTACATCCTAGCAGAACAAACATTGATGAATTTAGTTAAACTCACTATCATATTGTTCCTCAAGGTTAGATTTTTTTTATTTCATCACCACCTGTTCAGGTTATATGCATATATGATAATTACACTGAGGTAAGCATGAGGAGGGAAGCATTTTTGAGGTAATCTACCTTTATTTGCGTGGAAGGAGAGTGGGAATCAATTTAGTAAAAACCACCTTGAGTAGACTAGACCGGGATCTGAACCCCAATCTCCCCATCATCAGCAGGCCAGTCTAACATGATAGTGACACCACCAAAATGATGTGACATGTGATCTGACTCATGACCTGGCATCTAACATGCATCCTTAGGTTAAACTAATGTAAACATACAAGTCAGCACCCATTGACACCTGCCACATTCTGTCACATGTTATGGACAATTGAGTTCATGTAATTCACTTGACGTTTGTTTAAGGTCTTTAAAAGAGGTTCTTAAGGTAACACAAAATTCTTAAAGTTTGTATCTTGTTTTAAAATCACAAGTTTAATTTTTCTTGGTAATAAATGGAATGTTTCTTTACTCAATCTGTAAAGTGACAAACTTTTCTAGAAACATTTAACTCTTGAAAAACATAGAACACCAGGTTATATATATATATATTCGCTCACCAAAGAATATGCACCCAAAAGGGTAATTTACCATGATGATAATTATTGCATCTAATAACATTGACTCAATTTAATAAAGCCAAAGCATCTTCATCATCAGAGGCAAACATTATTACTGAATGAATTTCTACTAAATTATTTTGGTGTGCTTTGACTCGCATATTAGTACTGTCACATATTTCTGCCATGTCACTGTTAGGTCATGTGTCTTGTCACTTTGGTAGACTCTGGCCACTGAAGAGGATACTTGTTTGTTGTATGGAATATAGTACTTGGCTAACTCAAGGCTTGAAGTAGGAGGATTAACCAGAACACAAACTGAGGAATGCTGAAGTAGAAATTGCCTGCATAAAACACTAATAGATACAAATGCACATTTAAAAAACTAATTTTCACTGCTACAGGCAGATTCTTCATTTTCAGAGTGTAAAACTAATCGCTGGTTTTCTATTGTTCTTGGTTGGACCTAGGCGTTGACAAGAACTATTTATCTGTTCTCGCTAGGATGTCACTATGTAGATGGAAAACTTGAATCAGATAGATTGATAGAAAAACTTAACACTTTGGTTATATTTTGTGTGTGTATTGGGGTAAAATGCTTGCTTCAGGATCAGATGTCCGTGAGTTCAAACCCAGCCAAAATTGATGGTTTTTTACTGAGTGATAAAAAGCTGTAGCACAACTTCTTTCGGAGGGAAAGTAAAGCACACATGTTGATTGTAACGTAAAATACCCCTGGAAGGCATGTGAATTTACTTTTCCGGCAAAAGTTTTAGGCTTTTTCATGCTCACTCATAGAAATCCATGGGGTTGGGGGGCTATTTACCCGCTTCACTTGAAATTAACTTATCACAGAAACTGCAACAAGGAATAACCAGAGTGGCGAAGCTTTGTTGCAACCCTATGCTCCATATTGAGAGTTAAATGAATTAATTAATTAATCAATCATTGTTATATCCAGATGATTAGTAGTGTGGTGGCTGGAAGAAGAGATCTAAGGTTGAGGTTAAAGAACCCCACTGAATTTGGTGATAGATCATTTGGCCAATTCCTTGTGAAGTGCAACAGGTTTTTTTTTGTCAATTGATTTAAACACCTTCGTGATTAAAGCCCATATTATGGATTTCAGCATGAGACAAAATTGTTCTTTCTTTATTTTTGATATTTGTGTCATGTCATTGGCCATTCAATCTTTGTTTTATTGTTTTCGCTATGAGACCAATGTATTGAGCTTAGCACTGGTTCCATTCCATTTGATAAAGGAGGTCTTCCGTATTATGTGTGTGGTGGCCTTTACAAAGTAACTAATTTGTTTGTATATAACCTGAACAATAATAAAATGCTGGTGCTAGAATATTAGACTCAAAAACAAATATACTCTAGTGCATACATTATTTTTGGTGAAATTTGATTTTCAGAAGAAGAAAAAAATCTCTAGTTATAGTACATTTTAAGTGTTGTGTCTAAATAGGTAGTAAATGAATATGTGTTGTTAAATAACATTCGGTTTTACTGATAGTTTTTACCGATCTTTATTTTCCATTAAAAAACTTTAAAGGCTACAGTCAGTACAAGTATGTGTTTTCAACCATAACTTTAGAAATAAATTATAATGTTATTTCATTGTCTGACAGGAAGAAGCCAATCACAATAAATTGTCCATTTCTTGGGTGGATTTACAAACTTCAATTGGAAGCTGTGTTAAACAGCGATTGATATTACATCCGAAGAACAAAAGTGATCCCATTGAGGTATGCAAATATTATCCTGCAATTAAACACACAAACTGTAATTTAGTCAATAAAATTAAAAATATTGGTGACCTAGCATCATATACAGTGAAGGAAGGAAGGCATCTAACACGAATGCAAACTAATTTCTCTTCAAGTGATCTTATGTCTGATGATTGGGTGACCGAAGAAGTTGAAGGTGAACACATAAATTCATGTTTAGTCTCTACTAAGAAACTCAAAACAAAAGGGTTTCCAAACAAAAATAAGCATGCATTTGACAAGAGTGAAAACATACAATGTATTGCTAGTTCTTCTATTTTAAAATGTCCAACCTGTTACAAGGTGTTCAAATACAAAGCTGCTCTTAAAAAACATGTTTCAATGCACTCTTTCAAAGAGTCTCAAGATGAATGTGAAAAGGAACAAAATATTGTTTTAAAAGACTTTGTTGTGAATAACTCTCTTGACGGAGGTTCTTCTAGACGAAACTCTATGCCAATGAAACCAGGACATACACTCGGCGTGATCGCGCTGAAGAAACACGAATGTTTAATCTGTGGGAAGTGTTTTAAAGCAAAGCGAGTTTTGCAATCTCACATACAGACACATACAGAAGGTAGGATTTATATGTGTAATCAATGTGGGAAGAGTTTTAATGCAAAGAGTATTTTTCAATCTCACATACAGACACACACAAAAGGTAGGCTTTTTACATGTAATGAATGTGGGAAGATTTTTAATGTAAAAAAGGTGTTGGAAATTCATTTTCAGACACACACAGGAGCTAGACCTTATAAATGTGATGAATGTGAGAAGACATTTGGGTTTAAAAGCCACCTGATGCGCCACAAGCTTATTCATAGCAGACAAAAGCCATACAGGTGTGGAGAATGCGGCTACCGTTCCAGAGTGAAATGGAATTTGAAAGTTCATATGGCGAATCATATTGGACAGAAAGAGAATGTTTGGAACTGTCCAGAATGTGATGAGAGTTTTGAGTCATTCGTCTGTCTAACCAGCCACAGAGCCCTTCACAAAGTTAAGGAACCTCATAAGTGTGTAAAGTGTGGACACTTTTTCAAATCAATTAGAGCATTGTTGGACCATCGGAGACATGTTCATACATCGAGATCCTTTCATTGTAGTATTTGTGATAAGAGTTTTAAAATTAAATACCATCTAAACCGGCACTTGCTCCTCCATTCAAAGTAGAAGCTGTTAAGATAATTGTACATTTCCACCAGAAAGGGGGTATGACCCAGCACTGTTTAAATGGGAGGAAGGTGTTATTGATAAACAATAATTGTTATCCAATTAGCTGATAAGGTATTGTTTGTGAGCTACACAGTTGTCTGAAGAGATATTATTATTTTATGTTACTCTAAACTTTCGTAACTCAATTTTAATTGTTGATAATGTTGTTACTTATAAAATAGCTTAATTCATGATTCAAATACATTAAACTATTGACTAATTTTTTGTTTGCAAATTTTCTGGATTGTGGCCTAGCTGTGCACCCATCCAAGATTTTATTTTTGATTAGAATTTTTTTGCGTTAGATAAATTAGAGTATAATGTACTTCAAAAATTATATTTACATGTCATTTCATAAATGCTTTAGAAAACCTACTTTGGTTGTAAATTTTTAAAAATTGCTAAAATTAAATATTGGTGTTTTTTGCATCAATTTATTCTTTGATGAACTAATGAGAAGTTCACTCATACAAATTACGGTAGCGATACTTAAGAAATAAAAGTTTATTCTGTTACTATAAGCTTTCACTATTGTTAATATTGGTGGAAAATCCCAGTTTACAGAAAGATAAAAAGAAAAATTAATTTTGTTTCAGCCTAGTTGTGAACTTCTAATTTATTGTTATCATTACTGTCCTCCAAAGCATAATGTCTTAGGTTAAGTGTAATGAGAGATAAGACTGTATTTCAGAATAAATAATACCCATTAGGGATAGAGAGAAATGATTTTTATTTTAAATTGTAGATAATAAACTTATAATCTTTGTTCATAAAACTTTATGATAAACACACTATCTTTTTAATCATGGCACATCAAATTTTAAAAACTATTGTTTTACATTACTGTATCTAAATTTGGATCTAAATAACAAACTAAAGAACAACTGTATATAAAAGATCCTTAAAATAAACTATTTAGCTAACATCATTTTTAATTGGTACCGTTAAAATTATTGTGTTTATGAAAAATACAGGTTGTTGCAGTTAAATCGAACTATGAGCTCCATATGTTGTCAGAGAGAAAGCTGCAGATAATATATAAAGTACAATCCATTTTTTTTAATATGGTGTTCAATTCTTTTGAGACTTATGTTTACTTTCTTCTCCATTAATTGACTAAACATTGACTCATTTATTAAATACATTGTACTTATCTTGCTAAATAAGGACTATGCAATTCCAAATACACAGCTCATAAAATTAATGGCAAACTTAAATAATATATTGGAGGGAATCAAATGACAACAAAATTCAACAGTAAATGAAGGTTTGGTTCTGTTCTTAAATAGAATTTCGACTGTTGAACTGCTTGAACTTCCAATTAATAATTCATAAACAATTGAATCTTGCATAGAAAATATGGTATTGTTGTATCTCATTTAACAGGTTTTCTTTTCGTTCAAAGCAGTAACGAGATTATCACAATAGCACTCACAGTCGCCGCACATGAAATTAAACCATAGGAGTCATTTTTTTTAATAACATAATTGTAGCAACTCTGAAAGAAATGTGACAGTGTAATACCGGCCTAAATCCCAAGAAACTAGGTTGAAACATACTATATGGGCCACGTTTTGACTGTTGCATAGTAACAACCTCCAGCCTTGACTCTTTCATAAGTCTTAAACGAACTTGAAGATGTCGATGGGGTTAGTAAATTAATGTCAAGCTAGCACCTATAAATATGTCTATAATGATAGTTTTTATCTTCAAAAAATAATTTCTTGGAGATTTTCATATACCCGATTCTCTGTTTGAACTGGAAAAAAAAAAAATATATATATATATATATATAAATGTTTAAAGTAAGAGGAACAGCACACTTTTTATCCTTAGCTGAAGCATTACGTCCAATTTCATGTGGCGTTTATAGTTCGATTTAGCTGCAACCTGTACACTTCAAAAAAATTATAACTAAAATGGTGCCAATTGAAACTTACACATGTTATTTGCGTTTATGTTAATTTTAATTTAGTAAGGAGAATTGATACAGATACTTTTTGTAAGGAACGAGCAATATGAAAAACTTGAGAAGAAAGTTTAAATGGAAAAATGGGTTAAATTTTAGAAAAGTAAATAGAAATTGTTATATTAGTCAGTTTAATAAATTGGTCATTAAAATATGAGAATTATACCAAATTACAATGCACCAATAAAGGATAAAATTTGAGTTTTTAAAATATTTTAAAAATATCACATTAGTACTCAAGGAAAACATAAACAAACAGAATTACAGTAATCCTAAAATACATAACCTTATAAAGTTGTTATGTCAATTGATTGTAAAAAGAGTTGTTTAGGATCAGTCAAATCTATTATTTAGGAAATAGAAAATACATTAAGCCTAAGTGACATAATTGATAAATATGTGAGACATATATTAATGCATATGTAGTGACAAAAGACTAGATAAACATTTCAATATATAATGAGATTTAAAATTGTTACCACATATGTAATTTAACAGATAATTGTCATTTGGAATAATAGATTGAATTGTACATGTTAAAAAACACTTTAAAATCAAACTTAAAAATTCATCAAAAAAATTTTTATGTGGATAGAATGATGATTGAGATAGTAAATTAAAGAGTCAAGTGGAGGACCAATGTAAAATTATATGATTTACTAATATGAAAGGAATTTATAACTCGACATTAATATATTAGGACATAAGTGAATGAATTAGAATATGTTGCGAAAAATATAAAAAAATTTAAAATTATTATGTCATTTGGTACTCATATGCCGTTCCTTGACTGGGTTGTTAATTCCTCTCCAAAAAAGTTTCTTCGCTCCAAAGGCTGGATTGAAGCATTTTTATGACGACATGTTTCGGCTATTCAGCCATCATCAGGTCTAAGACAAACCAATGCATATATAATTTAAATTTAATTTAATTTAATTAATATAATTTAAGGTAATTGATTGAAAAATAGAAGAATAAAATGGAAATATGAAAGCAGGGAATGTAAACAAGCTAACCTATAATAAAGAATAAGTTGAAATGATGTTGAATGCAAATTTGTACAGATAAGTTGAATTGGAAAATAAAAGATGAAAACACAATTGAACGATCAAGCTTACCTCTTTATTGGGGTTAAGTTGTTCTCCCCTTTGCTATCCACAAAGTAGTAATAGATATTAATTATTAAATTGTAATCATTTGAGATGTAATCCAGAAGGTTCTGGTACCAACTTAATATATGGGAAAATAAATAGAATTCAAATATATTGTGAAGAGTATCGCTAGTGTGTTTGTTGATTTCAGTAGATAGATGAAAAATAAAAATAAATTTATAAATTGGAATTAGAAAAAGAGAAAATGGAAAAGGATAATGATAAGGTTCAAATCTTCTCGACTCTGGCCCGAACAGGTCTCAGTTACGATGGTGGGAGGGCATGGTTATTAGGAAGGGATAGGATTGAACTTATGAATATTATCTTTTTAAATTTTGTGGAAGAAATTTGATAGTATTAATAAGCAATTGGTTTTCAAATTTGGTTTGTTCATTAAGAATAGTGTTATGATGAAAAGAAGCATTAAATATATGGAGGTTTTCAGCAATGTTCATTTTTAAACCTTTAGTGGAGGGTTGTAGAAGTTTCATGCAATGAGATATGGGAGTCGGTTGATGTCCTGAAATTTTTAAGTGTTCTGCAAATTTAGATTTGGTTCTATTAAATTTAAAATCACTAATGTGCTCAGAATACCGTTTCAAAAGCGATCGCCCAGTCTGGCCTATGTATGCTGCGTTGCAGTCACAAGTTAATTTATAAATTCCACTTTTATTGTATATGTTTGGGTTATTGAGGTTAGAGTTGGATAAATGTTTTTTATTAGTATTGTTGGTTCCAAAGGCTATTTTGATTTTATGTTTAGTTAGAATTCTTGCAATTTTATTGGTTTCAGGGCCTGTGTAATTAAATTTTATCCATTTAGGTGGATTAAAGTTGTCAGAAGTATTTGTGAGGTTGGATTTCAAAACTGTTTGGGCTTTTTGTTTTTGGATAATTTTATAAATAACGGAGTGAGAATAACCATTTGTGGTAGCAATTTGCTTGATGATGTTAAGTTCGTTTTTGAAATTCTTTTTAGATAAAGGTATGTGAAGAAGTCTATAAATCAAGCTGTTGAAGGTTGCTAACTTATGAGAAAAGGGATGATTTGAATTATTAGGTATGATTGCATCTGTATGGGTTGGTTTCCTGTAAATCTTATATTGAAAGTTGTTGGTTGTTGTTTTTGAGATGTTAAGATCCAGATAGCAAATGCTGTTATTATGTTCAAGTTCAATAGTGAATTTGAGTTTAGGGTGAATATGATTTAAAAGCTCATTGTTTTGAAATAAATTATGGTCAAGGATATTATCATATATGATGAATATGTCATCAACATATCTGCAGTAAAATTGAATATTAATGAACTTGTTAAGGTAAGTGATAATTTTATGGTCATTAGTTTGCATAAAGATTTCAGATAGTATGCAGGATATTGGGGATCCCATGGCTAAGCCATCAGATTGTGCATAAAATTTGTTGTTGAACTGAAAATAATTCTGATTAGCTATTGTTTGGACTATGTCAGTTAGTTGATTTATGTATTCCTTGGAATAATCTTTTTTGTGAAGAGTGGATTCGATTATGCCAATGGTTTCATTAATGGGGACATTAGTATAAAGATTAGAAACATCAAGTGATAAAAATTTTGAATTTGAGTTCAGAGTTATATTTTGT
The DNA here is from genome assembly GCA_033556935.1 of Timema podura. NCBI lineage: Eukaryota > Metazoa > Arthropoda > Insecta > Phasmatodea > Timematidae > Timema > Timema podura. The sequence goes on along the minus strand of JAVRXN010000008.1, from coordinate 75,854,508 downwards.
AGTTTGTTGGTAAGATCATAAGAGCTTTTTACATTGTGAGAGTATGGGAGCTGTAATTTATCATTTAAAACAAGGGCAATTTTTTTTTAGCTATCTTATAAGCAGGGGCATTTTGGTAATTGACGAGTGGTCTTATAGGAACGTTTGGTTTATGAATTTTGGGTAATGATGTGAGAACGGGGGCTTTAGGATTCATGTTGATAAATTTGTAATTGTCTTTAGGATCAATGATTGAAGTAATTTGTTTTAATTTGTTTTTTATAGTCTTTTGGAAGTTAGTGGTTGGATCAGCCTTAAGTTCAATAATGTTGTTAGTATGAATAAAATCAAGAGTTTTGGAAATGTATTCATCTTGATCTATTAGGACTATGGTGTTACCTTTGTCGGCTTTAACATTGATGATGTTGTTTAATTTAAGTTTCTTTTTGAGTTTTTTGACATCTGTGAGTTCTTGAGAAGGGTTTTTGTTTTCAGAACTTTTGAGAATGATGTTTTGAAGATGGGCAGAAATTAGATGTCGTGTGTGTTCCTTTGATTCATTATCAATGTGTTGGATAACGTTTTCACTATCAATGATTAAAGAATGTATTTTATTGGAAAGAGGTTCAAAATGATGATTGAATTTGTATCCCTGGTTGAGTATTAATTTTTCTTTGTCATTAAATTGGGTTTTAGTAAGGTTTAAGGTTCTGGGATAGAATTTGTGAACTTGTTTAGAGGTTGTATTTTTGACCGTTTTTTTTAATTTGATAAGATCATAAAGTTTCTTTTGAAGAGTTGAATGTTTAAGTTTAAGAATATTAGCTATTGTTTCCTCAGTGTGATTGGATAACTGATCCCAGTAAACAGGATGTACAGAACTGGAAAGTTCGAGGTGGAAGAGGTAAGCTTTGTAGTTCAATTGTTGTCTTTTCTTATGTAAAAAAGCGATTTCATGTCTGATTCTACTGACTTGACAAGATTTAGTGAACTTGTTTAGTCTGTTATAATTGCTTTTAAATTGAAGTTTGGCATAATTAGGTATTAATTGCTTAGATAAGCATTGGTGGTTAAACCATAAATTAGCACTGGTTTTGCTTAATTTGATTTTGGTGTTAAGATATTGAAAGTAGTTATTAGCTTTGGAAGCTTCAATAATTGCGTTTATGTTCATTTTAATTTAGTAAGGAGAATTGATACAGATACTTTTTGTAAGGAACGAGCAATATGAAAAACTTGAGAAGAAAGTTTAAATGGAAAAATGGGTTAAATTTTAGAAAAGTAAATAGAAATTGTTATATTAGTCAGTTTAATAAATTGGTCATTAAAATATGAGAATTATACCAAATTACAATGCACCAATAAAGGATAAAATTTGAGTTTTTAAAATATTTTAAAAATATCACATTAGTACTCAAGGAAAACATAAACAAACAGAATTACAGTAATCCTAAAATACATAACCTTATAAAGTTGTTATGTCAATTGATTGTAAAAAGAGTTGTTTAGGATCAGTCAAATCTATTATTTAGGAAATAGAAAATACATTAAGCCTAAGTGACATAATTGATAAATATGTGAGACATATATTAATGCATATGTAGTGACAAAAGACTAGATAAACATTTCAATATATAATGAGATTTAAAATTGTTACCACATATGTAATTTAACAGATAATTGTCATTTGGAATAATAGATTGAATTGTACATGTTAAAAAACACTTTAAAATCAAACTTAAAAATTCATCAAAAAAAATTTTTATGTGGATAGAATGATGATTGAGATAGTAAATTAAAGAGTCAAGTGGAGGACCAATGTAAAATTATATGATTTACTAATATGAAAGGAATTTATAACTCGACATTAATATATTAGGACATAAGTGAATGAATTAGAATATGTTGCGAAAAATATAAAAAAATTTAAAATTATTATGTCATTTGGTACTCATATGCCGTTCCTTGACTGGGTTGTTAATTCCTCTCCAAAAAAGTTTCTTCGCTCCAAAGGCTGGATTGAAGCATTTTTATGACGACATGTTTCGGCTATTCAGCCATCATCAGGTCTAAGACAAACCAATGCATATATAATTTAAATTTAATTTAATTTAATTAATATAATTTAAGGTAATTGATTGAAAAATAGAAGAATAAAATGGAAATATGAAAGCAGGGAATGTAAACAAGCTAACCTATAATAAAGAATAAGTTGAAATGATGTCGAATGCAAATTTGTACAGATAAGTTGAATTGGAAAATAAAAGATGAAAACACAATTGAACGATCAAGCTTACCTCTTTATTGGGGTTAAGTTGTTCTCCCCTTTGCTATCCACAAAGTAGTAGTAGATATTAATTATTAAATTGTAATCATTTGAGATGTAATCCAGAAGGTTCTGGTACCAACTTAATATATGGGAAAATAAATAGAATTCAAATATATTGTGAAGAGTATCGCTAGTGTGTTTGTTGATTTCAGTAGATAGATGAAAAATAAAAATAAATTTATAAATTGGAATTAGAAAAAGAGAAAATGGAAAAGGATAATGATAAGGTTCAAATCTTCTCGACTCTGGCCCGAACAGGTCTCAGTTACGATGGTGGGAGGGCATGGTTATTAGGAAGGGATAGGATTGAACTTATGAATATTATCTTTTTAAATTTTGTGGAAGAAATTTGATAGTATTAATAAGCAATTGGTTTTCAAATTTGGTTTGTTCATTAAGAATAGTGTTATGATGAAAAGAAGCATTAAATATATGGAGGTTTTCAGCAATGTTCATTTTTAAACCTTTAGTGGAGGGTTGTAGAAGTTTCATGCAATGAGATATGGGAGTCGGTTGATGTCCTGAAATTTTTAAGTGTTCTGCAAATTTAGATTTGGTTCTATTAAATTTAAAATCACTAATGTGCTCAGAATACCGTTTCAAAAGCGATCGCCCAGTCTGGCCTATGTATGCTGCGTTGCAGTCACAAGTTAATTTATAAATTCCACTTTTATTGTATATGTTTGGGTTATTGAGGTTAGAGTTGGATAAATGTTTTTTATTAGTATTGTTGGTTCCAAAGGCTATTTTGATTTTATGTTTAGTTAGAATTCTTGCAATTTTATTGGTTTCAGGGCCTGTGTAATTAAATTTTATCCATTTAGGTGGATTAAAGTTGTCAGAAGTATTTGTGAGGTTGGATTTCAAAACTGTTTGGGCTTTTTGTTTTTGGATAATTTTATAAATAACGGAGTGAGAATAACCATTTGTGGTAGCAATTTGCTTGATGATGTTAAGTTCGTTTTTGAAATTCTTTTTAGATAAAGGTATGTGAAGAAGTCTATAAATCAAGCTGTTGAAGGTTGCTAACTTATGAGAAAAGGGATGATTTGAATTATTAGGTATGATTGCATCTGTATGGGTTGGTTTCCTGTAAATCTTATATTGAAAGTTGTTGGTTGTTGTTTTTGAGATGTTAAGATCCAGATAGCAAATGCTGTTATTATGTTCAAGTTCAATAGTGAATTTGAGTTTAGGGTGAATATGATTTAAAAGCTCATTGTTTTGAAATAAATTATGGTCAAGGATATTATCATATATGATGAATATGTCATCAACATATCTGCAGTAAAATTGAATATTAATGAACTTGTTAAGGTAAGTGATAATTTTATGGTCATTAGTTTGCATAAAGATTTCAGATAGTATGCAGGATATTGGGGATCCCATGGCTAAGCCATCAGATTGTGCATAAAATTTGTTGTTGAACTGAAAATAATTCTGATTAGCTATTGTTTGGACTATGTCAGTTAGTTGATTTATGTATTCCTTGGAATAATCTTTTTTGTGAAGAGTGGATTCGATTATGCCAATGGTTTCATTAATGGGGACATTAGTATAAAGATTAGAAACATCAAGTGATAAAAATTTTGAATTTGAGTTCAGAGTTATATTTTGTAGTTTGTTGGTAAGATCATAAGAGCTTTTTACATTGTGAGAGTATGGGAGCTGTAATTTATCATTTAAAACAAGGGCAATTTTTTTTTTAGCTATCTTATAAGCAGGGGCATTTTGGTAATTGACGAGTGGTCTTATAGGAACGTTTGGTTTATGAATTTTGGGTAATGATGTGAGAACGGGGGCTTTAGGATTCATGTTGATAAATTTGTAATTGTCTTTAGGATCAATGATTGAAGTAATTTGTTTTAATTTGTTTTTTATAGTCTTTTGGAAGTTAGTGGTTGGATCAGCCTTAAGTTCAATAATGTTGTTAGTATGAATAAAATCAAGAGTTTTGGAAATGTATTCATCTTGATCTATTAGGACTATGGTGTTACCTTTGTCGGCTTTAACATTGATGATGTTGTTTAATTTAAGTTTCTTTTTGAGTTTTTTGACATCTGTGAGTTCTTGAGAAGGGTTTTTGTTTTCAGAACTTTTGAGAATGATGTTTTGAAGATGGGCAGAAATTAGATGTCGTGTGTGTTCCTTTGATTCATTATCAATGTGTTGGATAACGTTTTCACTATCAATGATTAAAGAATGTATTTTATTGGAAAGAGGTTCAAAATGATGATTGAATTTGTATCCCTGGTTGAGTATTAATTTTTCTTTGTCATTAAATTGGGTTTTAGTAAGGTTTAAGGTTCTGGGATAGAATTTGTGAACTTGTTTAGAGGTTGTATTTTTGACCGGTTTTTTTAATTTGATAAGATCATAAAGTTTCTTTTGAAGAGTTGAATGTTTAAGTTTAAGAATATTAGCTATTGTTTCCTCAGTGTGATTGGATAACTGATCCCAGTAAACAGGATGTACAGAACTGGAAAGTTTGAGGTGGAAGAGGTAAGCTTTGTAGTTCAATTGTTGTCTTTTCTTATGTAAAAAAGCGATTTCATGTCTGATTCTACTGACTTGACAAGATTTAGTGAACTTGTTTAGTCTGTTATAATTGCTTTTAAATTGAAGTTTGGCATAATTAGGTATTAATTGCTTAGATAAGCATTGGTGGTTAAACCATAAATTAGCACTGGTTTTGCTTAATTTGATTTTGGTGTTAAGATATTGAAAGTAGTTATTAGCTTTGGAAGCTTCAATAATTGCGTTTATGTTCATTTTAATTTAGTAAGGAGAATTGATACAGATACTTTTTGTAAGGAACGAGCAATATGAAAAACTTGAGAAGAAAGTTTAAATGGAAAAATGGGTTAAATTTTAGAAAAGTAAATAGAAATTGTTATATTAGTCAGTTTAATAAATTGGTCATTAAAATATGAGAATTATACCAAATTACAATGCACCAATAAAGGATAAAATTTGAGTTTTTAAAATATTTTAAAAATATCACATTAGTACTCAAGGAAAACATAAACAAACAGAATTACAGTAATCCTAAAATACATAACCTTATAAAGTTGTTATGTCAATTGATTGTAAAAAGAGTTGTTTAGGATCAGTCAAATCTATTATTTAGGAAATAGAAAATACATTAAGCCTAAGTGACATAATTGATAAATATGTGAGACATATATTAATGCATATGTAGTGACAAAAGACTAGATAAACATTTCAATATATAATGAGATTTAAAATTGTTACCACATATGTAATTTAACAGATAATTGTCATTTGGAATAATAGATTGAATTGTACATGTTAAAAAACACTTTAAAATCAAACTTAAAAATTCATCAAAAAAATTTTTATGTGGATAGAATGATGATTGAGATAGTAAATTAAAGAGTCAAGTGGAGGACCAATGTAAAATTATACGATTTACTAATATGAAAGGAATTTATAACTCGACATTAATATATTAGGACATAAGTGAATGAATTAGAATATGTTGCGAAAAATATAAAAAAATTTAAAATTATTATGTCATTTGGTACTCATATGCCGTTCCTTGACTGGGTTGTTAATTCCTCTCCAAAAAAGTTTCTTCGCTCCAAAGGCTGGATTGAAGCATTTTTATGACGACATGTTTCGGCTATTCAGCCATCATCAGGTCTAAGACAAACCAATGCATATATAATTTAAATTTAATTTAATTTAATTAATATAATTTAAGGTAATTGATTGAAAAATAGAAGAATAAAATGGAAATATGAAAGCAGGGAATGTAAACAAGCTAACCTATAATAAAGAATAAGTTGAAATGATGTCGAATGCAAATTTGTACAGATAAGTTGAATTGGAAAATAAAAGATGAAAACACAATTGAACGATCAAGCTTACCTCTTTATTGGGGTTAAGTTGTTCTCCCCTTTGCTATCCACAAAGTAGTAATAGATATTAATTATTAAATTGTAATCATTTGAGATGTAATCCAGAAGGTTCTGGTACCAACTTAATATATGGGAAAATAAATAGAATTCAAATATATTGTGAAGAGTATCGCTAGTGTGTTTGTTGATTTCAGTAGATAGATGAAAAATAAAAATAAATTTATAAATTGGAATTAGAAAAAGAGAAAATGGAAAAGGATAATGATAAGGTTCAAATCTTCTCGACTCTGGCCCGAACAGGTCTCAGTTACGATGGTGGGAGGGCATGGTTATTAGGAAGGGATAGGATTGAACTTATGAATATTATCTTTTTAAATTTTGTGGAAGAAATTTGATAGTATTAATAAGCAATTGGTTTTCAAATTTGGTTTGTTCATTAAGAATAGTGTTATGATGAAAAGAAGCATTAAATATATGGAGGTTTTCAGCAATGTTCATTTTTAAACCTTTAGTGGAGGGTTGTAGAAGTTTCATGCAATGAGATATGGGAGTCTGTTGATGTCCTGAAATTTTTAAGTGTTCTGCAAATTTAGATTTGGTTCTATTAAATTTAAAATCACTAATGTGCTCAGAATACCGTTTCAAAAGCGATCGCCCAGTCTGGCCTATGTATGCTGCGTTGCAGTCACAAGTTAATTTATAAATTCCACTTTTATTGTATATGTTTGGGTTATTGAGGTTAGAGTTGGATAAATGTTTTTTATTAGTATTGTTGGTTCCAAAGGCTATTTTGATTTTATGTTTAGTTAGAATTCTGCAATTTTATTGGTTTCAGGGCCTGTGTAATTAAATTTTATCCATTTAGGTGGATTAAAGTTGTCAGAAGTATTTGTGAGGTTGGATTTCAAAACTGTTTGGGCTTTTTGTTTTTGGATAATTTTATAAATAACGGAGTGAGAATAACCATTTGTGGTAGCAATTTGCTTGATGATGTTAAGTTCGTTTTTGAAATTCTTTTTAGATAAAGGTATGTGAAGAAGTCTATAAATCAAGCTGTTGAAGGTTGCTAACTTATGAGAAAAGGGATGATTTGAATTATTAGGTATGATTGCATCTGTATGGGTTGGTTTCCTGTAAATCTTATATTGAAAGTTGTTGGTTGTTGTTTTTGAGATGTTAAGATCCAGATAGCAAATGCTGTTATTATGTTCAAGTTCAATAGTGAATTTGAGTTTAGGGTGAATATGATTTAAAAGCTCATTGTTTTGAAATAAATTATGGTCAAGGATATTATCATATATGATGAATATGTCATCAACATATCTGCAGTAAAATTGAATATTAATGAACTTGTTAAGGTAAGTGATAATTTTATGGTCATTAGTTTGCATAAAGATTTCAGATAGTATGCAGGATATTGGGGATCCCATGGCTAAGCCATCAGATTGTGCATAAAATTTGTTGTTGAACTGAAAATAATTCTGATTAGCTATTGTTTGGACTATGTCAGTTAGTTGATTTATGTATTCCTTGGAATAATCTTTTTTGTGAAGAGTGGATTCGATTATGCCAATGGTTTCATTAATGGGGACATTAGTATAAAGATTAGAAACATCAAGTGATAAAAATTTTGAATTTGAGTTCAGAGTTATATTTTGTAGTTTGTTGGTAAGATCATAAGAGCTTTTTACATTGTGAGAGTATGGGAGCTGTAATTTATCATTTAAAACAAGGGCAATTTTTTTTTTTAGCTATCTTATAAGCAGGGGCATTTTGGTAATTGACGAGTGGTCTTATAGGAACGTTTGGTTTATGAATTTTGGGTAATGATGTGAGAACGGGGGCTTTAGGATTCATGTTGATAAATTTGTAATTGTCTTTAGGATCAATGATTGAAGTAATTTGTTTTAATTTGTTTTTTATAGTCTTTTGGAAGTTAGTGGTTGGATCAGCCTTAAGTTCAATAATGTTGTTAGTATGAATAAAATCAAGAGTTTTGGAAATGTATTCATCTTGATCTATTAGGACTATGGTGTTACCTTTGTCGGCTTTAACATTGATGATGTTGTTTAATTTAAGTTTCTTTTTGAGTTTTTTGACATCTGTGAGTTCTTGAGAAGGGTTTTTGTTTTCAGAACTTTTGAGAATGATGTTTTGAAGATGGGCAGAAATTAGATGTCGTGTGTGTTCCTTTGATTCATTATCAATGTGTTGGATAACGTTTTCACTATCAATGATTAAAGAATGTATTTTATTGGAAAGAGGTTCAAAATGATGATTGAATTTGTATCCCTGGTTGAGTATTAATTTTTCTTTGTCATTAAATTGGGTTTTAGTAAGGTTTAAGGTTCTGGGATAGAATTTGTGAACTTGTTTAGAGGTTGTATTTTTGACCGGTTTTTTTAATTTGATAAGATCATAAAGTTTCTTTTGAAGAGTTGAATGTTTAAGTTTAAGAATATTAGCTATTGTTTCCTCAGTGTGATTGGATAACTGATCCCAGTAAACAGGATGTACAGAACTGGAAAGTTTGAGGTGGAAGAGGTAAGCTTTGTAGTTCAATTGTTGTCTTTTCTTATGTAAAAAAGCGATTTCATGTCTGATTCTACTGACTTGACAAGATTTAGTGAACTTGTTTAGTCTGTTATAATTGCTTTTAAATTGAAGTTTGGCATAATTAGGTATTAATTGCTTAGATAAGCATTGGTGGTTAAACCATAAATTAGCACTGGTTTTGCTTAATTTGATTTTGGTGTTAAGATATTGAAAGTAGTTATTAGCTTTGGAAGCTTCAATAATTGCGTTTATGTTCATTTTAATTTAGTAAGGAGAATTGATACAGATACTTTTTGTAAGGAACGAGCAATATGAAAAACTTGAGAAGAAAGTTTAAATGGAAAAATGGGTTAAATTTTAGAAAAGTAAATAGAAATTGTTATATTAGTCAGTTTAATAAATTGGTCATTAAAATATGAGAATTATACCAAATTACAATGCACCAATAAAGGATAAAATTTGAGTTTTTAAAATATTTTAAAAATATCACATTAGTACTCAAGGAAAACATAAACAAACAGAATTACAGTAATCCTAAAATACATAACCTTATAAAGTTGTTATGTCAATTGATTGTAAAAAGAGTTGTTTAGGATCAGTCAAATCTATTATTTAGGAAATAGAAAATACATTAAGCCTAAGTGACATAATTGATAAATATGTGAGACATATATTAATGCATATGTAGTGACAAAAGACTAGATAAACATTTCAATATATAATGAGATTTAAAATTGTTACCACATATGTAATTTAACAGATAATTGTCATTTGGAATAATAGATTGAATTGTACATGTTAAAAAACACTTTAAAATCAAACTTAAAAATTCATCAAAAAAATTTTTATGTGGATAGAATGATGATTGAGATAGTAAATTAAAGAGTCAAGTGGAGGACCAATGTAAAATTATATGATTTACTAATATGAAAGGAATTTATAACTCGACATTAATATATTAGGACATAAGTGAATGAATTAGAATATGTTGCGAAAAATATAAAAAAATTTAAAATTATTATGTCATTTGGTACTCATATGCCGTTCCTTGACTGGGTTGTTAATTCCTCTCCAAAAAAGTTTCTTCGCTCCAAAGGCTGGATTGAAGCATTTTTATGACGACATGTTTCGGCTATTCAGCCATCATCAGGTCTAAGACAAACCAATGCATATATAATTTAAATTTAATTTAATTTAATTAATATAATTTAAGGTAATTGATTGAAAAATAGAAGAATAAAATGGAAATATGAAAGCAGGGAATGTAAACAAGCTAACCTATAATAAAGAATAAGTTGAAATGATGTCGAATGCAAATTTGTACAGATAAGTTGAATTGGAAAATAAAAGATGAAAACACAATTGAACGATCAAGCTTACCTCTTTATTGGGGTTAAGTTGTTCTCCCCTTTGCTATCCACAAAGTAGTAATAGATATTAATTATTAAATTGTAATCATTTGAGATGTAATCCAGAAGGTTCTGGTACCAACTTAATATATGGGAAAATAAATAGAATTCAAATATATTGTGAAGAGTATCGCTAGTGTGTTTGTTGATTTCAGTAGATAGATGAAAAATAAAAATAAATTTATAAATTGGAATTAGAAAAAGAGAAAATGGAAAAGGATAATGATAAGGTTCAAATCTTCTCGACTCTGGCCCGAACAGGTCTCAGTTACGATGGTGGGAGGGCATGGTTATTAGGAAGGGATAGGATTGAACTTATGAATATTATCTTTTTAAATTTTGTGGAAGAAATTTGATAGTATTAATAAGCAATTGGTTTTCAAATTTGGTTTGTTCATTAAGAATAGTGTTATGATGAAAAGAAGCATTAAATATATGGAGGTTTTCAGCAATGTTCATTTTTAAACTTTTAGTGGAGGGTTGTAGAAGTTTCATGCAATGAGATATGGGAGTCGGTTGATGTCCTGAAATTTTTAAGTGTTCTGCAAATTTAGATTTGGTTCTATTAAATTTAACCAACAATACTAATAAAAAACATTTATCCAACTCTAACCTCAATAACCCAAACATATACAATAAAAGTTGAATTTATAAATTAACTTGTGACTGCAACGCAGCATACATAGGCCAGACTGGGCGATCGCTTTTGAAACGGTATTCTGAGCACATTAGTGATTTTAAATTTAATATAACCAAATCTAAATTTGCAGAACACTTAAAAATTTCAGGACATCAACCGACTCCCATATCTCATTGCATGAAACTTCTACAACCCTCCACTAAAAGTTTAAAAATGAACATTGCTGAAAACCTCCATATATTTAATGCTTCTTTTCATCATAACACTATTCTTAATGAACAAACCAAATTTGAAAACCAATTGCTTATTAATACTATCAAATTTCTTCCACAAAATTTAAAAAGATAATATTCATAAGTTCAATCCTATCCCTTCCTAATAACCATGCCCTCCCACCATCGTAACTGAGACCTGTTCGGGCCAGAGTCGAGAAGATTTGAACCTTATCATTATCCTTTTCCATTTTCTCTTTTTCTAATTCCAATTTATAAATTTATTTTTATTTTTCATCTATCTACTGAAATCAACAAACACACTAGTGATACTCTTCACAATATATTTGAATTCTATTTATTTTCCCATATATTAAGTTGGTACCAGAACCTTCTGGATTACATCTCAAATGATTACAATTTAATAATTAATATCTATTACTACTTTGTGGATAGCAAAGGGGAGAACAACTTAACCCCAATAAAGAGGTAAGCTTGATCGTTCAATTGTGTTTTCATCTTTTATTTTCCAATTCAACTTATCTGTACAAATTTGCATTCGACATCATTTCAACTTATTCTTTATTATAGGTTAGCTTGTTTACATTCCCTGCTTTCATATTTCCATTTTATTCTTCTATTTTTCAATCAATTACCTTAAATTATATTAATAAAATTAAATTAAATTTAAATTATATATGCATTGGTTTGTCTTAGACCTGATGATGGCTGAATAGCCGAAACATGTCGTCATAAAAATGCTTCAATCCAGCCTTTGGAGCGAAAAAAAACTTTTTTGGAGAGGAATTAACAACCTAGTCAAGGAACGGCATATGAGTACCAAATAACATAATAATTTTAAATTTTTTTATATTTTTCGCAACATATTCTAATTCATTCACTTATGTCCTAATATATTAATGTCGAGTTATAAATTCCTTTCATATTAGTAAATCATATAATTTTACATTGGTCCTCCACTTGACTCTTTAATTTACTATCTCAATCATCATTCTATCCACATAAAAATTTTTTTGATGAATTTTTAAGTTTGATTTTAAAGTGTTTTTTAACATGTACAATTCAATCTATTATTCCAAATGACAATTATCTGTTAAATTACATATGTGGTAACAATTTTAAATCTCATTATATATTGAAATGTTTATCTAGTCTTTTGTCACTACATATGCATTAATATATGTCTCACATATTTATCAATTATGTCACTTAGGCTTAATGTATTTTCTATTTCCTAAATAATAGATTTGACTGATCCTAAACAACTCTTTTTACAATCAATTGACATAACAACTTTATAAGGTTATGTATTTTAGGATTACTGTAATTCTGTTTGTTTATGTTTTCCTTGAGTACTAATGTGATATTTTTAAAATATTTTAAAAACTCAAATTTTATCCTATATTGGTGCATTGTAATTTGGTATAGTTCTCATATTTTAATGACCAATTTATTAAACTGACTAATATAACAATTTCTATTTACTTTTCTAAAATTTAACCCATTTTTCCATTTAAACTTTCTTCTCAAGTTTTTCATATTGCTCGTTCCTTACAAAAAGTATCTGTATCAATTCTCCTTACTAAATTAAAATGAACATAAACGCAATTATTGAAGCTTCCAAAGCTAATAACTACTTTCAATATCTTAACACCAAAATCAAATTAAGCAAAACCAGTGCTAATTTATGGTTTAACCACCAATGCTTATCTAAGCAATTAATACCTAATTATGCCAAACTTCAATTTAAAAGCAATTATAACAGACTAAACAAGTTCACTAAATCTTGTCAAGTCAGTAGAATCAGACATGAAATCGCTTTTTTACATAAGAAAAGACAACAATTGAACTACAAAGCTTACCTCTTCCACCTCGAACTTTCCAGTTCTGTACATCCTGTTTACTGGGATCAGTTATCCAATCACACTGAGGAAACAATAGCTAATATTCTTAAACTTAAACATTCAACTCTTCAAAAGAAACTTTATGATCTTATCAAATTAAAAAAAACGGTCAAAAATACAACCTCTAAACAAGTTCACAAATTCTATCCCAGAACCTTAAACCTTACTAAAACCCAATTTAATGACAAAGAAAAATTAATACTCAACCAGGGATACAAATTCAATCATCATTTTGAACCTCTTTCCAATAAAATACATTCTTTAATCATTGATAGTGAAAACGTTATCCAACACATTGATAATGAATCAAAGGAACACACACGACATCTAATTTCTGCCCATCTTCAAAACATCATTCTCAAAAGTTCTGAAAACAAAAACCCTTCTCAAGAACTCACAGATGTCAAAAAACTCAAAAAGAAACTTAAATTAAACAACATCATCAATGTTAAAGCCGACAAAGGTAACACCATAGTCCTAATAGATCAAGATGAATACATTTCCAAAACTCTTGATTTTATTCATACTAACAACATTATTGAACTTAAGGCTGATCCAACCACTAACTTCCAAAAGACTATAAAAAACAAATTAAAACAAATTACTTCAATCATTGATCCTAAAGACAATTACAAATTTATCAACATGAATCCTAAAGCCCCCGTTCTCACATCATTACCCAAAATTCATAAACCAAACGTTCCTATAAGACCACTCGTCAATTACCAAAATGCCCCTGCTTATAAGATAGCTAAAAAAAAAATTGCCCTTGTTTTAAATGATAAATTACAGCTCCCATACTCTCACAATGTAAAAAGCTCTTATGATCTTACCAACAAACTACAAAATATAACTCTGAACTCAAATTCAAAATTTTTATCACTTGATGTTTCTAATCTTTATACTAATGTCCCCATTAATGAAACCATTGGCATAATCGAATCCACTCTTCACAAAAAAGATTATTCCAAGGAATACATAAATCAACTAACTGACATAGTCCAAACAATAGCTAATCAGAATTATTTTCAGTTCAACAACAAATTTTATGCACAATCTGATGGCTTAGCCATGGGATCCCCAATATCCTGCATACTATCTGAAATCTTTATGCAAACTAATGACCATAAAATTATCACTTACCTTAACAAGTTCATTAATATTCAATTTTACTGCAGATATGTTGATGACATATTCATTATATATGATAATATCCTTGACCATAATTTATTTCAAAACAATGAGCTTTTAAATCATATTCACCCTAAACTCAAATTCACTATTGAACTTGAACATAATAACAGCATTTGCTATCTGGATCTTAACATCTCAAAAACAACAACCAACAACTTTCAATATAAGATTTACAGGAAACCAACCCATACAGATGCAATCATACCTAATAATTCAAATCATCCCTTTTCTCATAAGTTAGCAACCTTCAACAGCTTGATTTATAGACTTCTTCACATACCTTTATCTAAAAAGAATTTCAAAAACGAACTTAACATCATCAAGCAAATTGCTACCACAAATGGTTATTCTCACTCCGTTATTTATAAAATTATCCAAAAACAAAAAGCCCAAACAGTTTTGAAATCCAACCTCACAAATACTTCTGACAACTTTAATCCACCTAAATGGATAAAATTTAATTACACAGGCCCTGAAACCAATAAAATTGCAAGAATTCTAACTAAACATAAAATCAAAATAGCCTTTGGAACCAACAATACTAATAAAAAACATTTATCCAACTCTAACCTCAATAACCCAAACATATACAATAAAAGTGGAATTTATAAATTAACTTGTGACTGCAACGCAGCATACATAGGCCAGACTGGGCGATCGCTTTTGAAACGGTATTCTGAGCACATTAGTGATTTTAAATTTAATAGAACCAAATCTAAATTTGCAGAACACTTAAAAATTTCAGGACATCAACCGACTCCCATATCTCATTGCATGAAACTTCTACAACCCTCCACTAAAGGTTTAAAAATGAACATTGCTGAAAACCTCCATATATTTAATGCTTCTTTTCATCGTAACACTATTCTTAATGAACAAACCAAATTTGAAAACCAATTGCTTATTAATACTATCAAATTTCTTCCACAAAATTTAAAAAGATAATATTCATAAGTTCAATCCTATCCCTTCCTAATAACCATGCCCTCCCACCATCGTAACTGAGACCTGTTCGGGCCAGAGTCGAGAAGATTTGAACCTTATCATTATCCTTTTCCATTTTCTCTTTTTCTAATTCCAATTTATAAATTTATTTTTATTTTTCATCTATCTACTGAAATCAACAAACACACTAGCGATACTCTTCACAATATATTTGAATTCTATTTATTTTCCCATATATTAAGTTGGTACCAGAACCTTCTGGATTACATCTCAAATGATTACAATTTAATAATTAATATCTATTACTACTTTGTGGATAGCAAAGGGGAGAACAACTTAACCCCAATAAAGAGGTAAGCTTGATCGTTCAATTGTGTTTTCATCTTTTATTTTCCAATTCAACTTATCTGTACAAATTTGCATTCGACATCATTTCAACTTATTCTTTATTATAGGTTAGCTTGTTTACATTCCCTGCTTTCATATTTCCATTTTATTCTTCTATTTTTCAATCAATTAAATTAAATTAAATTTAAATTATATATGCATTGGTTTGTCTTAGACCTGATGATGGCTGAATAGCCGAAACATGTCGTCATAAAAATGCTTCAATCCAGCCTTTGGAGCGAAGAAACTTTTTTGGAGAGGAATTAACAACCCAGTCAAGGAACGGCATATGAGTACCAAATAACATAATAATTTTAAATTTTTTTATATTTTTCGCAACATATTCTAATTCATTCACTTATGTCCTAATATATTAATGTCGAGTTATAAATTCCTTTCATATTAGTAAATCATATAATTTTACATTGGTCCTCCACTTGACTCTTTAATTTACTATCTCAATCATCATTCTATCCACATAAAAATTTTTTTGATGAATTTTTAAGTTTGATTTTAAAGTGTTTTTTAACATGTACAATTCAATCTATTATTCCAAATGACAATTATCTGTTAAATTACATATGTGGTAACAATTTTAAATCTCATTATATATTGAAATGTTTATCTAGTCTTTTGTCACTACATATGCATTAATATATGTCTCACATATTTATCAATTATGTCACTTAGGCTTAATGTATTTTCTATTTCCTAAATAATAGATTTGACTGATCCTAAACAACTCTTTTTACAATCAATTGACATAACAACTTTATAAGGTTATGTATTTTAGGATTACTGTAATTCTGTTTGTTTATGTTTTCCTTGAGTACTAATGTGATATTTTTAAAATATTTTAAAAACTCTAATTTTATCCTTTATTGGTGCATTGTAATTTGGTATAATTCTCATATTTTAATGACCAATTTATTAAACTGACTAATATAACAATTTCTATTTACTTTTCTAAAATTTAACCCATTTTTCCATTTAAACTTTCTTCTCAAGTTTTTCATATTGCTCGTTCCTTACAAAAAGTATCTTACACATGTTAGCTAAATCAAAGTTTTTTTTATAAGATTATTGTTTTAGTTAGTTATTGAAAGCCAAACAAATAGCTATTGTAATGCAAAACTTATTTTTTAGAGTTTGACCTGCAATAATAAAAAAAACTATAGATTTTATAACAAAGTTTGATGAACAAAGGTTATTTATAATTTTACCATCTACAATTTAAAATAAAAATCTTTCCTCTATCACTAATGGGCGAGATGTTGTAGCTCTTTATGCATTGACAGCAGTATGGCGCGGTGACCATGTTGATGTCATATGGCACCCCCACCACTATTTTTTTTAAGACTGCTTTATTTTGATTACCTATATGATGATTAATCAGGAAAACATTATTGTATTTTTTGCATCCAAGGATAAATAAAATGTGACCTAAGTCTTGGGCTATATGTTTTGAAATGTGCTTGTGTTGGTTTATATAGTTAATGTGCACAAATTGTCATATTTTCTTTTGTAAACTATTTTTGGTGCCTTATTTGATTTATTAGATATGTAATGTGATTTGCTAACAGTGAACACACTCACATTACTCATTAATGAAATAAATAAACACTAGTCTTTTTTAAAGTGTTTACTAGGCTACTTTATTAAATTTGTATATTTTTAAAAATAAAGTTTTGGATACAGTTTTTTTTTCTCTTGACTTGTGGGTGTATTTAATATTTACAGGGACAGACAAACCACATACTTTGGTCTGGTTACAGCTTTTGTAAGATGTTTGGATTCATGTTCTTCCTTCTTGTTCTCGTTTTGATCAAGTGGCTGCAACTAGGTTCAAGTATTATTCATAACTAGGTATTAAATGGTTCAGCTCTTGGCTACTTACTCTGGCTTAGCAATTTCTTCGTTTAACATTCATAACCTCTTTCGATTCCAAGAAAGTCTGTACCTTGGTACCTTTTCATTATTAATAAATGCATACCATGAAATATATATATAGGGGACTTAAAATAATTTCTAACTTATAACAAGATCTTTGTACTTATTAAGACTACTGGCCAACAGGATGACAAATTTTGTAACTATCTAGTATCTTACAGACAAATTAACATAATGGTGCACTTCATGAAAACAAAAATGCCAAACAAATAGTTTAAGCATGTCTCAGATTTACACTTCTAAACAAAGCTTTTTTATTTTACTTGTAACCTATTTACAATATCCTTAAATTAGTTTGTAGATTAAGGGAAATTTAGAACAGAAAAAAAAACAGGCATAATATTAGAACCGATTCATCTCTATTCTTAACAATAAGAAATATTCAAACATTATTCGAATTTTCTCTAATCAATGAATTAATGATAAAGTCCACCTTGATGGTTGCATGGTAAAATATTAGGGCTGGGCCGATGCCGATTATTAATCCGATCATCGGTCGATTGTCGCATAACCGGCGATTCCGATGATCGGTGTTTGAATCTCCGATTATTTATGCCGATTATTCAAAATGTGTGGGTATATTTTAAGTCCTAAAAAAATAATATTTTATGTCCTGAAAGAAAATATATTTATCTCTGCTCTCTCTATGTGATCTTTGAATAATTAGCTTGTTCTTAGCGACTTAGGTTTGAAATAAACAGCACATCCAACATTCCAAACAAAATATATCAAAATAAATATATTTACCATAGGTCTTTTTCCAATTTATGCACGTTATTAGAAATAAAGATACTCACAAGTAACAAATCTAATAATCATAAAATAAATTATTAGCAGATTGGTGTTGTTTTATTTCGATTTGTTATAGATGCCCAAAAAATGAAACATCGTATGTAATAATCTCGCACATGAGCACATTTTGTTTTAAATGGAAACCGTTTTTCTTTTAATGCAAGTACAAAAACTTTCCACTGGCAGGGAGTTTGTTTCGCTCATATTTCAATATGAATTTAATATATATTAATATTTAAATTTTAAATTTTCTTTAATAGTTAAAAGTAAATTAAAATAAGTTTTAAAGTATTTCTTAAAAAAAAAACACGAAAAATAGCTTTCGTTGCACATTATGTTATTTATTATTTATTTTATCATATTGAAGTAGAGATGGGCTAAATCGTTCTTTTAAATGAACGATTCATTGTATCTGGTTCAGTTCAATGATCCGTTCATTTTGACCCGTTCACCGTTCATTCGATTTTCTAAAGGTAGTTTTTATTTAAATGTAGTTAATACAATGTTATTTTTCATTAAGATTATTTAAATTGTTAATAAAAAGATCGGATTACTGTTTAAAAATGGTGATGCCTTTTTACTATACTTTTTTTTAAGAAACCACTTATTTCTATACGATATTAATATTTAGTAGTTAAATTATGATGGAATGCTTTGTAGAGTCACAAAAAACTATGTTATGATATATCTAAATCACAATTCACAAAAATATTACGATTGTTAAAAATTGTTTAATATTGAAGCCATATTTTAATAGACATTGTATGTAAAAATTCCTATTTCATCTAAAAACAAAATAGATGTAGGCCTATTCTCCTTGTGTGCAAAAATATGTGTGCCTTGATTATTTTTTATCATTAAAATTTAATTTAAATTTGCTGATTATAATTTTTCTTTGTCTAATGAAAGAGTCAGTAGGCCTATTTAATCATAAATGTGAAATCATATTTTAATTATCTAACATGTACCGGTATATTTGCTATTCATTATTGTGATTTGTTTTTGTTTATTGACAGGTTCACTTGTCCTAACAATAAAAATATAAAATAATAATTAAACAACCTTTCCATTTTAAAATTTTCTATTTAAATGTTATTAAAACAAAACTATATTGGACATTATAAAACTAGTAAAAGTAACTTTTTTTTTGCTTTAAGGGTCATTTTACTTTATACACTTACTAAAATTGAAAACAAAAATAATCGGCATCGGTGATCGGCCTAGTCGGCAACAAATGATCGGCATCGGACTAATCGGCAAAATAGCTCTATAAAATATGTTGCTCTCATAATATAGTTTATTGCCAATGACACGGAGACCAGGGTTTGAATCCTAGTCGGGTGTACTGAGAAAGTTTTTTCTTAAATGATCCCAATTGCAGGCACATTTCCTCAAAATTTTACCTTTCTCATCCCTACTCTGTTATTGCAAATATGTGTGTATCCTGAATGAGCTATTAGTAATGCACGGTGTGTTAAAAAAAAAGACATTTCAAAATAAAACTCCCAAAGAATTACATTGCTCCAATTACCGATGATGTCTCCATTAGAGGATTTATCAACGATTATGCTTATACTTCAGTTATAAATTTTACCAATCAAAGAGCTTGAAAATTATCTGACAGTACACAACTCTCTTGTATATCTAAGTGAAATTTAGTTTATATTATAAAAAAATGTATCTACACTGTCCCTTAAAAGTGTCAAATTTAAATAAAAGAATTAACATTAGTCAATAAGTATGCGAGTAAAACAAGGAATCATTGCTTAAATGAAAGTGGTGCATAAAGAGTGAACAGGGATTACTCCAATCAACGGTATCAAGTGAAGTGTTGGAAAGAAGGCAATTTGGGAGTAAGCTGAGCTTCTGGAATGCATAAGGGATTTAGCATGTAAACATAATATTAAATAATGAATTATTCATTTTAACTGTAATAATAGAGGTCTATGATTAATAAAATTTTGAGTCTGACTCTCTAGTAGATGCTCAGGCTAGGGATTTGTGTTGAAAACATTATTGGCTCGCCGATTATGAGCTTGTACAGGGCTACTATTGTGTCTTATTGTTTGCCTAGTGATTGTATGCTTACTATTTACTCTCTACTGCTATCAATATTCTTTAACTATTTTTTTTATATATTCGTCAGGATGCTTTTTGTGAAATGTGCTGTTGAAGAGTTTGCAAGATGAGTGATCCAACAAACGAGCTAGTCAAGGTCATCAATTGAGCAAATTGGGTTTTGAATAAAGAGGAGTCTAGGGAATAAATAAAGAAGTTATTTTCATGTTCATCTGTTAGAACACGCATGACTTATTGAAAAACTGGATAAATTATAACTTTGTACTCTTCATTTTCCCCAAAAAGTATCAAGTGTGCCCTACTTGATTTTACTATGAAGTAACTTATAAGCATAGTAGAACTGTTCAAGGTAAGACTGCTACTTTTTAAGTTAGACTGAGTGTGGACCTTAACTACTGCATTAACTTCTCTCTTGATTGTGTAAAAACCTGCTTCGGTGGTCACATGGTCTAAAGCAAAGCAAGCGTTGGCGACTGGTTGATCTTGCAGCAATTTTCAGTCAATCATGTGAAAAAAAACTACATAGTCATTAAAAGTCAATCTTTGAATCTTTTAAGGTCGCAAATACATAAATACTTTCAAATAATATCCACTTAACCCGTATAATAAATTTAAATAACTTAATATGAAAATGTACATTTTATATTTATTCTATATTTGTTTCTATAGTGTCTGAAATAGACAGGCACAGGATACTCTGTTTGGAACTACAGGTTCTCTATTTATTTAACAGTAATACCCAGCATCTTCTGATTACCAGTACTTGGATCTACCCAAGATCACAACACGTTTACTTTCCATTTCTCTGCACCACTCTAGTCTAGTCAAACACACAACTGATACTGGCCTAGTCCCTCTCTCACTGCCATATCAAATCACAACAGTTTCTATAAAAGTGGGGGCAAAAGTATTTTGAATAAGATTGAATAAAGGAATAAATATAAAAAGAAAGAGTGCAGAAACTATGAGTAACCGCACGACTTTTGATAAATTTATAAGTCTATAGAGGTCCAAAAAGGTTGCCGTGCCTTGGTCCAAGGCAGGGGCTTCCAACAAATTCCAAAGGGCCACAATTGAAGCCACAAGTTTAATGCTAGGCCCCTCATTGGCGGCTAATTTTTTCAAGCTATGCAAACACGATAACAGGTATTTAACTGTGATTGAAATAAGAAGTGGTAATATAAACAAGATTAGTGGCATATTAAACAAATTCTCAAACTAAAATATACTATCTTTGTTACATTAATATAAAACAGCGGATGAAAGGAAGAAATTAAACATGAACATCAGTTGGGGTTTTTGTATGATTTTCCTTACACAAATCAAAACTTTGCGTTTCACAGCTAAAAACATCAATTTTACCACATTATATTAATTTTTCTTGAAACTTTGTGGGCTGCAAAAATGTTGTCGCGGCCACCAGTTGGAAAAACTTGGTTTAAGGCATTGCTCTAACAATAGACTATAGACTACCTACTATGGGGAGATTGTGGTTCAAATTCTGGTTGGCTGTACTATGGGCAGTTTTTTCTAAATTAATTTCCATTCTTCCACCACTAATTTTGGTACACTTCTTTTAATTCAACCTTTCTCGTCCCTAACACGTTAGTTTAATTACTTCATATACGTACACACCAAAAGTAAAGTGAGATGTGATAACGAAAAACAAATATATGTATAAAACAATCAATACCAAGTAAACGACTGCTTTCCAAATGAACAGGGAAGAGAAGGGGTTGTGTTTAACTAAATCTTCACAGCCAACCTTATTTCAATTATGGTTTTTTTAAAAGTATACTTAAAGTATATCAAAATTAATCGTCATATTTTGTAGATAATCACAAGTTGATTTAAAAATTTATTCGATCATTTAAAAGATGTTATTCTCATTTCCATTTAATTTAAATATTAAAGTCAAATATTATTGTATAACATTAAATAAAAGGATTCCTAAAGCCGAGATCTAGAGACTTGTGTCATAATAATAGATTTAAGAAGGGGTAAGTTAGGATATATTAATTTCACTAGATCTCGTGTTGTCTAACAAAACTGTTTTTCACAAAACTCTTAACTATTTCACTCATGTTAATATCATCCATCACATAATCCAATACTGTCTATACTTAACACATTGTACTGCAATTAACTTTTTGGTTCCAACTAATGTCTATAAGAAATATTTACTCACATTATTGTAAAAACTTGTTCTTAAAATCGTGTAAAATACAAAGGCATAACCACAAATTTGTCTCGATGGGGTTGACTACACTTAGACTAAATGGCTCACTCTGAGGGATGTCCAAGGTTAAAGTGGATAGGGACTGTTAATTATTGTGGATGATGATAATACTAGTCATTTCCAAAGTATTAAGAATCAGAGAGAGCTGCACTTTTAATTCTTAACTGTACTTTTTATAATAGTCCCCTCTGATTGCACTTAATTGTGGTCACACCTCTGGAAGGAATTCCGTTGTAAACTGCATCCACATCCTTTTGGACTCTTTCACTACTTTTGGTTAACCGTTCAAATGGCGATTACTTCCAACTTGACTCCAATTATTACTATAGTAATATTTGATGAACATTTAACTGGATGAATGTTTCTTTAGGATGTATATGGTCACAGTTCTCTTACTTTGACTATAAATACTGTATGTAGTTAATTGACTTGGACTCAACTAATTAGAAACATAATTATATGGTTAGGCTATAGATAATTAAAGTGCATGGAGGGGTGTTTTGTAAAGTAATAGAAATAATTTACATTCTTGATAGAATTTAAAAACAAATTATGAAAGTTTATTCTGCTATCATTTGAATAGAAAATTAGCAAAAGCATCTTGTGCTATCTCTCTAAAACCTTTGGTTACTAACCACTTTGTGCTTCAGCTTTGTTGATTTAAATGACATTACCAAGAACATATATTTAGTAGCATTCAACCATGCCCTTGTTAAAGTAGGTACACTAATAGTAACTTTCAGCCAGAGCAGAAGTAATGGCTGCTCCCAGAGAATTTGTGGGGCCTCTCTTTTCACACAAGATAGGCCTAATTGTGTGTGTGTTTTAGTTTTTACTAACATATTATTTTAACTTTAAATGGGAAAGAGAAAAAGATAAGTTTTTCCCAATACCAAGCTACATAATACCTATCTATGTATTGCTCACTGCCTTTTAAAGAGCCAAGCTCAGAAAATCAGCCAAACATCACTAGAAACCATATTTTATGCATAAGTTACATCTATGCAAAAAGAAAGGCTACGCCAAAGGGATTTTTTGGGCAGCTGGACGCCCATTATAAACAACTACCTCATTTTCCCTCCTTTTGAAAAACTAGCCACTCTATTGAATCTAAGATGTGATCTTAACTTGATAGATTACCCAATCCTATCTTATGAGCTAAGATGAGTTTATATATTCATGCATAAATTATAGCAAATAGTGTAGAGCACAAAGTATACAAGAAGTTGAAATTCATTATTTTCAAATTACGATTAAGTGGTTTTTTAGCACCGTGTCTTACTACCTGTTAAAAAGTTGTACACCTCTGTACTAATACACTAATGGGTTAGGGATTAGGAAGGCTTAATTTAGAGGAAGTTCATCCACATTTGCATGGAGGGAGAGTGGAAACCGTTTAGAAAGAAACACTCTCATTGAATCTGACAGAGGTTTTTCGGCAGTTGTTCAACACAAGATTAATGCGCTAAACCATGCTGCCACCGAAGCAGGTAATTATGTGTTCTTTCTTACGACAGGTCCATTCCTTTTGCCAGTGAACTTAGACCCAATGCGCCCTGTTCTTTTCCTCTTCCTTCAGCTACCAGAATTTTCTTCTTTCCTTAAAGTCATCCAATATTTGAATCATCCTTCCTAAGCTCCTCTTTCCCTCAACCTCTTCTTCTCTGAATCTGTAGAAGACACTTCCTCTAAGGAAATGTTTGATCCGTTTGCTTTAAGAATCACATCCAAAAGTTCTCTTTCACCACTTCTAGGACTTCTTCATTTTATCCTTCTATCCACCTGATATTCTCAAGTCTCTCCAGCACCACATTTCAAAGTTCTCCAACTATTTTTTTTTATCATTCTGAGAATCCAATATTCTGCTCCATACAGCACAGTTCTTCAATTGTAGAATTTTATCAGTGTCTTCCTTCTTCAGTTCCAAACTCAATTTGCTGGTCAGCAATAATCTCTTCTTTTTGAAAACTTCCTTGGCGATGGAGATCCTCAACCTAATTTCATTGGTACAGTAGACGCTTTTTGTCAGTAGACTTCCCAGTCCTGGTTTCAATTTTGATTTTCAGTGGCTCTTCATTTTTTGAAATTCCCATCACTTTTGACTTCTCACTGTTGATTTCCATGCCATATCTTCTATCTCCACCAGCTGGCCCATCATTTCCTGCAACTCTTCTTCAGTTTTTGCCACCAATGCTAGATCATCTGCATATTTTACTGTGTTGATGACATGTCCTCCTATCCTGAAATTGCCACATCCCTTTAGGGCTTCCCTGACCAGCCACTCTCCATACAAGTTGGACAGACTGGGTGACAAACCGCATTCCTGCCACACTCATCTTTCTGTCTCTACACTGTTGGTCTCTCCTTCATTCAGCCCCACCCTCACTCGTCCCAGGTATAGGTTTGCAACCAGCCTTTTGTCCCTCCAGTTTGATGTCGATCTTCTTGAGTATTTCCATCAGTTTTTTCCACTTCATCTTATTGGACACCTTTTGCCGTTTGATGAAACCAATATAGACCTCTTCCTTCACTTCCAGCTCCCTCTTTGAAATTATTCTCAGCATCCCTATGGCATCTCTGGTTCCTTGTTCTGTTCCAGTTGCCTGTTGAGTATTCTTGCCACGATCTTTCCCACATGAGAAATGAGGCTGATGGTATGTTGGTCACTGCATTTCTTAGCTGGTTTCTTTTTATTTAAGGGCACCATGGTTGCGACTAGAAAGTGTTTGGGCCATTCTCCTGTTTCGTAAATCTTATTTAGAAACCTTAAAAACTTTGTTATGATCAGTTACCATCTGATCTTTGGGGTCTTCTATTCCTATTGTTCGCACACCTTTGTTTTCATTCCAACCTAGGTCCTTTGCTTTCTAGTACCTAAGGTAATAGCTTCCTTCTTTCTTTTTTTTTGCGTTTCGATAATCTCATCGCATGTCTTTTCTATATAGTCTTTCCTCGCTTTGTCTCTTTCTCTCCTTAATCAGTTGTTTAGTCGCATATATCCTTCTTTATTGACTTTTTTCCATTTCTGTTGCTACCCAGGGCTTTTATGCAGTCATCTTCACTTTTCTAACATTGTCATTTAGCACCTTCAAAAATAAATCTTAGCACTATTCCATTTCCCTTTCACACTTAAAGGCTATTTTCTTCTCTCGCCTAATTTAACCTTTGTTATATTGAATTTCTAACAAAGCCACCATTGCTCTTAATTTGTCTAAGTTCCACCTCATTTTTATCTTGCTCGTCTTCCTGATCCTCTTTAATCTTGTTTCAATTTATGCCACCAACAGGTTGTGGTTTGAATCGGTATCGGCTCCCGGACTCTTCCATGTGTAGACTTTGGTCTTTCTTATCTTGAACCAGGTGTTTGTCATTCCACTGACAGAATTCAATGAGCATCTTCCCTCTGTCCACATGGCCCTTTGATCTTCTGCTCCCGACTACACTGTTCCAATCGCTCATGGTGGTGTGTTCACCTTCCTTCTTCCCTCATGTTGAAGGTTTACTTCAATAAGTTGATTTACTTTTAACGTATTATACGTTATGCATTAAGTGTGTAATAGATAATCATTGGACCTGCGACGTAACAGCAAGTGAGAATGCGAGCATAAGCTCTAGTCCAGGGGCCCCTAACCCTATGCCTGCGGTCACCCTTGAGCCCGCTGACCCTTTTTGTGTTTCACTACTTTTTGACTACAGCTGAAGCTTTTGATTAACATTTTTAATCAGCTGTCTCTTTTCATATAAAAGTCAGTGTATGTTGTTCTCAAGAATTTGGGGGTTGAGAGCTCACCCCCGTCCCCAATTCACCCACTAATCCAGCCCCTCCCTTTAATTCCTCTTTCTTTGCCAACTCATTTACCACGTGAACTCGAAACTACCAATTTTAAAGTTTTAAGCTGAAAGCTTTTGCTTTTCCCTGGAATCAAAGACAATGCCAAAAGAGTCAAGAACTGAAAATCAGTGGCGGCTTGTTGTATAGGCTGCAGCGCTCCCTGAATTATCTGAACTATTTGTGAATAACAGTATAAGCATCATCATCATGGTATGTAGCTGCTAGCTGCTCAAACTTTTCAATAAACATCCCTCTTAATCACTTAGGATTGCTACACACTACAGCCTTATTCTTCGAGCCTGGCTAGCAATGGGGTACATAGATATTATTATTATTATTAGCACCGCGTCTTACTACCCGTCCGGGTTATACGCACTTACGCTAATGTGCAATGGTAGGGTGATTGTGAGATGAAATGGAGGACCTACAGTTTAACGTGGAATCCGAACCACGGTGGAGGACCTGGCATTCCTCACATTCA
>JAVRXN010000008.1:75808988-75827575 GCA_033556935.1 Timema podura | reverse complement strand
GGCCTATTTCTTGATGTGGGAATACATTCGATACAAATTGTTGGTTTCACGGACCGCACTTGCTACTAGCTCGTCGTTTTCGTAAACTTCTGCATATCTACCTTCCTTCTTTAGCTTCATTCCTTTTCCAGTTATTACACCTTCTGAGAAAATACTTTTTCTTAGTTCAGGAATGTACAACACGTTTGTCATGATTGAGTCACACCAATTACCTTTGACCAATTTTTTTATTTTGATGTTTCCTCTTCCCTTCACAGAAGGTTGTTTCCAAGCACAACACTCATTTTGTCCATAGTCTCTTCAAACTTAGAAAAATAATCATGACGATTAGTCACGTGTGCAGAAGCGCCACTGTGCATTGTCCAGTTGTCTTCGGTGGTGATTGCTGACATTAGCATAACATCCTGCTTCTCTGCACTGAATGCTGAGAAATGACCCTGTTGGGAACGGTCACTGTGAATGTTTTGCTGTCCGTTTTCTTGGGGTTTCTTAGGTGCACGACATTCACTTGCGTGATGTCCTTTTCCTTGGCAATTATAGCACGTTACCCTTGGTTTTCCTGATCTATTCCTTTGTTTTTGATTGAACTTTTGAGAATTATTAG
The DNA here is from genome assembly GCA_033556935.1 of Timema podura. Lineage (NCBI taxonomy): Eukaryota > Metazoa > Arthropoda > Insecta > Phasmatodea > Timematidae > Timema > Timema podura. The sequence continues at coordinate 75,826,971 of JAVRXN010000008.1, read as the reverse complement.
ACTTTTTAAAATCGCTTTTCAAATTTGTCGAAGATGAAAATGCACTTTCCGACTGTTCATTTGGCCTCTTCCTCTAAGAGACGTGCTGTCATATTTGGGATGGTCTGTCTAGCCTCGTCTAGTGAAAGCCAAGCTTGTCTGAAGTTTCTAAATTTGGGAGGTAGACTACCAAGAATTCTAGTCACTAAAGTAACATTGCTGAGTTGTTCACCAGTCTCTCTCACAAATCACGCAAAGTTTTTTATCTTGACAATATGCTGAGTAATGGAGTCGTTGGCGTCCATCTTGTACTGATGAAAGCGTTCATGGACAAGATTTTCTATTTACCATATATCTATAGGCATGACAGCTACGGCATGAGTAAATTACTCCCCCCTGTTTTAGAATAGATTGGGGAGAGGGAGGAAGGCCTTATGAATTAATTAAAAAACTATTTAAAGTAATAAATCACATGACATCAGTGTATTTAATGTATGTTGATGTGTATGAATTTCTATTTGTAATTGTTTCGAAAGGTTTTATCAATGTTGTCACAAGACAAATACAAAATCAAATTTTATGCAGCATTCTAATTACTTGGAATAGAAGGAATTTCGAGATATTATTTTTATTATTACATACTGATAATAAAATACATATATAGATGGAAGGGAAATATCATCTAAATACCCTTGTGGGGTTTTCTTTTACTCATCCTGGAAATGTCATTCTCCATTACCCCTTCTTTGCCCTTTCGGACAAAAAGTTATTGTACTTATGATTAAGTTACACTTTTATATAAGTTGTAGTTAATTATGTTTATAATTTTATAGCATTGAGTGGGCTTTAGGAGGGAGGGGATTCTAATTTGCTTATATTGTGCAAAAAGCTCCTCTCCCTAAAATAGAAGCTAAAGATGGTATTTATGTGAATGTTTATAATTGTTTTTATTACACTTACATTTCTTAACCTCAGAGATCTCGCAATAAAACCAATTACCATTCAAATTAAAACTTAAATGTTCTAAGATAAATAGATTTATTGAAAATCTTTGGATTTGGTAGCTTTACTTAGTGAAGAAGGTTAGAGATTATTGTTTACTTTACATCCTAACTAATTTAGGACACACTTTAGTTCAGAAACGCCCGATACTAATAACAAGAGTTTGCAATGAAGGGTAAACCTTCCTACCACTCATTCTTTTTCTTTTATTCTTCTAGAGTTATACAATTATTTTCCTGCCTTCCTTGGGGCAAATCTTGGACCCCTAGTACCCTCATCCCCAAATTCAACTGAGATAAATTGAGTCAAAATTAAATAAACAAATTATTTTCAAGCACACGAATCTCAAGCAAAACTATAGTTATGACACCATATTTTGGTTAGATATGTCTAAGGCAGTAATGAATAACGCTTTTAGGGATATAAGGAAAAACTAAATAGTTACCTTTTTGATTCAAACTTCAGGTTTTCAATCCTATATCATGGTGCGGAGTGTAAGCCTGGTCTGGAGTTCCTTACATGTGGCGTCCTAGCCTCAAATTCTAATAGCTTTCCAGCTTGTGTTAAAAGAGCCTTAAATTAGCAATGTACCCCTATTTTGGAATAAGATAGAACCATTCTCAAAGGATCCATAGCAAAGTGAGTATGAGTAAATAAATACATTTCTTTATAATAATAATAATAATAATAATAATGCTATACAAATTTACGAATTGTGTGTGTCTTTGTCTGGTTTTGGTCTAAGATAAGTAGCCCTAATAGTTTTACCTGAGAAATAGTGACTTTATGATGGAATAAAAAAAAATTAGGTTTTAGGTTTTGGCAAATTAGGGGCAGTATTAAGGGCCAATTCTTAGATTGTGTATGGCCCCAACATTAATTTGTTTTCACCAACTTCTCCCACCCTCATAATGTACACTCTTTGTATGGGCTTCTGATTAATTTATAGTATGCAATAGAGACTAATGTTAAATTATACACCATACAATCTAGATTAGTTTGCCTATATTATTCCCTCAAATCCCTTATAGCAGTATTAGAATCCCTACTGTTAGCACCTTTATGATTTTTGATCTAAATGATAAATTTCAACCAAATTTGAGCTTCACCAACATAGGCAAATTTGCCCGCAATCACAGCACATGGGTGTAAAAGTAAAATTTTGTTTCGTGTTTTCAACACTTTCAGTCCTACCCTGTATGATAAAAATGTTTTCAATAGAGGCTTAGATAATATATTATATAACTTTATAATCCCGAAAAAAATATCAAAGGTTGCTAGATATGTTTACTTCAAAACAAAATTGTAACGTTATTTGCCACCCTACCATTTATTTCCTTATATTTTTCCCAAGCTTTGTAAATAGTTTCAAGTTTATTTTCGTTTGAAACACGCTGTGTCGCCGGCGTGACAAATAATACTATTTACATCCATTTAAATAAATTAAAAGGACGGAATATAGAACGTCTAACACTGTTTTGAATAATTTAAACAATTAATTTTGGCAAAGGAAGAACACTTACCTTTTATTAAACATATTAATTTCCTTCCAAGAGGTCTGTTGACTCTTCTTCTATTTATTTTGAATGTCAGCCATGATTTATTTTAACGCATGCGCAGATATGATGAACAAGTGAGTGGCGAGTCTCGTGCTTGTAAAAGTAGTAAGAAAAAAAAGAGAAAAAAGAAGACGTTCCAAACTAGCGCGCATTTCAATTCTGACAGATTAAAATAAACATTTAATTCCTTTTAGCAACACTGACATATATTTAAATCTTGATACTAAATTTGTATTTTATTTTATAAACAGTTCATAGCCAACACTTTATCTTTTATTTTAACGTATTAGTTTTCTCTTTGGACTTTGTAGAAAATAGAACGTTTTTAAATTTAAAACTTAGAACATTATTTGAAGAGGATGAGGGTTCTTTCTGCCGGAGTGTCATTTAACATGGAGCAAAATCTCTATAGCTCCTAATTAAATTTAGTTTTCAAGTGGAACAATGGTTCGAAAGTAAACGTTCAAGTATTCAAATGGAAAGTTAAGTGTCTGGAGACGAACTAGAATGTTTATTTCTTCAAATTGTGGACAAAAGGGAAACAGACTTCAGACATTCTGTTTCAACATGGATAAATTCATTGGTGAGGTCCAGCCAAATCTTCAATTTTAAATATATTTTATTTCTCATTTTTTTAATCAAGCTATCAGGATATATGCAAAAACTTTCAGAAAGGACTAAATACATTCAGACTCTATCTATTCCAGGGAATTGGTTAATATTTTATTTTTATGTAAAAATATTAATTCTATTGATTTCTATTTTCTTGTTCCTCAACAATACCATTTTTTTTGTCTTACTCAAAACTATATATTATATAAAAGTTTAGCCTATATTTATATATTATTTTCTTTCACTCTATTATTATATATATATTAAAACTCCTAAATTTAATCCCGTTCAGAGATTGTTCATTTAATTGTTTAACTTTGTTTAAGAATTTATGTAATACCATATATTTTATTTTGTCATATTAGTATTATATTTATTCGGATATCCTTAGGTAGGTTTGGGATGTAGTAAAAGGGAAACAATAATGATAATAATAATAACCCACAAAAGTTTCAACAATTTTTTTTTATTGTAATCTCAATTAGTACATTTTGTTTTAATGATCCATTGTATTTAAATTGCTCGTGTTTTATTTTTATTTTAATTACTCTCAACTCTGGTGGAAACTTACAGCACACCATTGTAACATTGACATTGTAATATCTAGGTAAACGTTCTCCAACCACACCCAGTGGTCCTGAGTTTTTTAGAGTCATCGTGCATTTGTTCAAAATTAGTCGAGCTAAAGTTTATTTGTATTTATTATTTTTTTATTATTCTTTCTCCTAGTTTCCAGGAGTGGTGCCCAACACATAAATTTTTTTATTAATCTCGACGTTACCTTTTTGTTGATAAGACACACAATAGTAATTTTTTTTTTACACAAAATTTTTCTTGTTATTATGAAATTGTTATCTAGTAAACAATATTTAATAAAAAACAAGCGCAAGAGCAGAGAAAAGCTCAAGTAGGATATGCGTGCTAATATTAAATTCAGAATATAGTGGATCAACACACATTTTTAATGTAACAATGATATTAAGGAAGGAATGGGCAGTAACATCAAGCTTAGAATTAAGTAGAACATGACAATTAGTATTAAAAAGTAATGGGTGGAACCAGGGCTGTATTTAAGGGGGAGTTTATGGCATCAATCCCCCCCCCCCTCCCGAAAACAGGTTTAAAAATATACCAGGGGTGAATGAGGTGGAAATAAGGTTTTAAGAAAGAATAGCTGTTAGTGTGTGCCTGTCCTATTAGAATGGATGAGTTTGGGTAAGAAAATGAGGGAGGGAAAACTGTCAATGGTGTGAAAAGGGGGTGGGGGGATGACTTAGTGTGTGTGCGCACCTTTATTACGAAGGTCACAAGGTGTATTTCCACGCACTTTCATTGTTAATTTTGTTGGCAAGATTCTTGTGTAGACCTTTTGGCATATGAGTGTTAATGTTTTTGTCTGTTGACTTGAAGCTAGTTTTATAGTTTACTATTGATTACATTTTAAAATTATTTTATTTTATTTACCCAATAGGCTGTAAAACATTAATCGAAAAGTAAAATGGTTTAATATCAGATCCTCACATTTTTAAATGGCAAACACGACCATGATTTATTAAGCCAGGTTATATTGAACTGAACCAAATATAAGATACATATGGGCATGTTAAGGTTTTTTTTATGAAATTTATTGTCACTCTTGAGTGGAAAGGAGGGAAATCAACTCTTTGAGTGTTTGGTCAGGTTTATTAATATTGGTGGTTATTTCTATAGTATTTACAATAGTTTTATGTAATTCTTTTACTAGAATAATGAAAAACTAATATGTAAGTTACTTTTAAAAAAAATTCTTTCCTTAAGATGTATTTTGTGCAGTTCACCTCACTATACTTTATCTGTTTAAGCCAAGGTTATTTCAAATATAAATGTCTGAAATCAAACATAGTAATTCGTTCATTTATCGTCAATGTTATAGCTTAATTTTTCTAGTGAAAACATAGAATAGATTTTTGTTATTTAGTTTGAGCATACTTATCACCAAGATTATGGACAGCAGACCCAAAATATGTATACAAATTAATGTGTAACTTTTTCAGTTCTTTAAAGTAGATTTGTAGAAAATTTGATTGATACTATGTTTTATTATATATATAAACTATGTTGTAAGAAATAGAACATATGATTTACACAGTAACAAAATATGTATATAAATATATATCGGGACCTCAAGACTCGCATATATATAGTAAACTGGAAGAGAGCTTTAAGTTTTATCAATTTAGGCGGTTTCCATTTTTTTTTCGGGTCTGTCTCTCCCCCCCTTCCCAGAACATAAATCCTGGATACTGGCCTAGGTGATGCCATCAGGTTCATAGAAAAGTGGATCACCACCCAGTGATATTAGCATTATAAAAATGAATATTAAGGAATAAATAAGCGTTTATCATGTTTAGAAAAAAATGGATAGTCAGACATGGGGATTTTAATTACAAGTTAAACTAGGGGCAATCCTTAAGTTATGTAAGGGTTTTGAAAGAGGGAAGAAGGGGGTGGGGGATAAGCTTGGCAAGATTCTTTTTATATAAGTTTTTTTCAATCAATGTTTAAGGTTACACTTTTTTTTTTTTTAGAAAATATATTAATTATAAAATTTCACTTAGATATCATTTAATTACTGCAATATTAAAATATTCGCTTTGTTACCAAGCCTAATGTCTAAAAATAATTAAAGGAAAAAAATAATCTAATTTACCAAATAGTAAAAAATTATCTAAGATAGAGAGGGAAGATATGAGACAGAAAAATCTTAACATCCCCTATGCGAGGAGTTGAAAATAATTAAAAAAATAAAAGCCTTAAGTTAATTTAAGGACAGCCCCTTAAAAAGAAAAAATGGCTCCCGCTAATCAGATGTTTGTACGTACTGACCTACCTATAAGAAATTTTATTCCTGCAAAGGTGATAGAAGTTTGTAGGTACTGTAACATAAGATATTATCACGTTAAAAACTATGACTAATGTAAAATAACCATCCTCCAATAATAGACAAAGTCAATGTCTCAACATGAACCTTACTATTCATCCCGGGAGTCCAGATGTGCACATAGAAAAGGTTAGAACAGGGGTTTCCAACTGGCGGCTCGCGGGCCACATGCGGCCCGGGAGACCACTTTTTGCGGCCCGCGCAATCATTTTAAGAATTTTCTTTTAAATCTCAAGAAAAATTATGAAAAATATTTCATAGCTTGTTCAAAAGATGTATTAATATTCATACGGCAAAAATGATCAAACGAAGTTGATAAATAATTAATAGTCGGCCGTTCTACAAGTTACGCACTGCATCGCTCGCCCAGCAAGGCTTGCTGGCTACTCCTCCCGTCTCCACTCACGCTCAATCGCCCTTGCTTGACGTGTAGTGAAGTTTCACAAGTTACTGTTCATTTTGAAGGCTTTGTTTTGTGTTGAGTGTGAAGTATACAGCTGCTTGAGTCTTTTACGTGTATAAAAAATGAGCGGAAACTCAAAGAAACGCAAAATTAAAAATGAAAACAGAATTTACAAGGAAAGCTGGGAGAGTGACTATTTAATTACTAACAACAGTGGGAAGCTTCAATGTTTGGTATGTATGAAAATTGTGTCTGTACCGAAGGAGAGCAATGTTAAACGACACTACTCAACAATGCATGAGAACAAGTATGCAACATATAAGGAAGAAGCTCGACACGCACTGGTCGCAGACTTCAAAAATAAATTAAAACAGCAAACAGGTATGTTTAGTAAAGTCTTACAAAATCAGTCATCTTCCCTGTACGCCTCCTACGCAGTGTCGCTTGAACTTGTAAAGGCAAAAAAAAACTTTACTGAAGACAGTCTGGTTAAAAAGTGTGCTATGGAAATGGCAAAGGCTTTTGGAGATGCTAAAATGGCTGAGAAATTTGAATCAGTGCTACTTTCCAACCAAACTGTACAGAGAAGGGTCATTGATATGGAAAAACAAGTAGAAAAATTGCTGATGAAAGCACTGATTAGTCAGATGTCAGTCAACTATTAATATTTGCGCGCACCACCTTCGAAGATTTCAGCAGTAAAGAGGAGCTATTTGATGTGTGCTCTCTTCAAGGAACAACAAAAGGGAGGGACATTTATGATGCTGTTAAAAAACTGTCGACAGAGTTGGAGGCTTCAGTAAATGTTCAGCCATTGTGACAGACGGAGCGCCAGCAATGACAGGGGAGAAGACAGGTCTGACGGGATTTTTAAAAGAAAATGGCGTAACGTGTCCTATGATCCATTGTCTTATTCACCAGGGAGCGTTATGTGGGAAATCAATGAAGAAAACTGAAGTTTTTAAATTTGTGGTTAAAATTATTAATATGTTAAGAGGTGGAAATCGAGCTCTTTTGCATAGACAACTAAAGCAGTTATTGCTGGAAATTGAGGCAGAATATGGAGACTTGCTGCTGTACAACCATGTAAGGTGGCTGAGTGCAGGAAAGTGCCTTGAACGGTTTTTTGCTATTCGCAAGGAAATCCCTGAATTCCTTAATAAGTTTGTCTCGTCTGATACCACAGAACTAGAAGAAGAAATTCAAAGCCCAGAATTTTTAAAGCAGTTAGCTTTCCTAACAGACATGAAAAATCACCTTAACACCTTAAACCTGTGTCTTCAAGGAAGAAACCAGGTCGTATTAGATATGGTGGGAATTGTAAATGGATTTCGAAACAAGTTAAACATTTTCATACGTGCTTTGGAAAACAATGAATTGACACATTTCCCTTGCTGTCTACAATTAGCGGTGAAGAAAGACCAGGAAACTATAGATTTTTCAGATCTCAGTTCACACATTCAAGAAATCATTGAAGAATTCAACACACGATTCAAGGAAACTGAAACACTGAAAAGCAGTGTCCAGCTTTACATGAATCTTATTGGTGCTACAATCGAGGAACAAGAACCATACCTACAACTTGAGCTGTGCGATCTACAAACCGATACGTTCCTACAGACCAGAAAAGAAAAGGGATCACATTTTTTTTAACTGTTATCCAGCAAAAAATACCCAAACTTAAGACAATTTGGACTTAAAAATGACTTCAATGTTTGGGAGCACGTACATATGTAAAATTATTTTTTCTTCTATGAAATTCATTAAAAATCAGTACAGAAGTTGACTTGCAGATTCTTCCTTGCTGCATCTTTTGAAATTAGCAACAACAGAGCTGGAGGTGGACATTCGTTCATTGGTAGATGCAGCTGATCGACCACAGTACTCCCACTAAATTGCCCTTTTTTAAGTTTTATTTTGACTACATTATTAATTTCAGTTTGACTTTGGGTTAGTTTTTTTTGCCATTTGTAAAATATAAAGTCAAATAAACTGACATTCTTGCTCTTCTTCGAAATTCAATTGTTTTGGGTATAATACATTTTGTTTATTTTTAATTTCACTCTTTTATGCAATTGTAAAATAGTTTTTAAGCAATTAAAATGATTAAACCTTTGTTTCAATTAAACTATGCATATTATTTCATACTGGTACTCTGTTCTATTTGCAGAACTATACGAAAATTGGCTTATTATTAAAGTGCGGCCCGCAAACATGCCTAAGGTTTCCACTGTGGCCCTCGAGCCCTTACAAGTTGGAAACCCCTGGGTTAGAATAAGGAGAAATGAGTGATTATATGGATAGCTTGTCCTCTCCCCTTTACAAGACACAACACCCTGAGAAAAATAACATATTTTAAAGAGGAACACCTTTATTCCAAGTTTACACTGATCTCGACTCCAGTGGACAGCACCTAGTATGGAAATATTCCTGCCTCTACTTCGATACACACATTGGAGGGGGAAAAGGTACAAGATGTTAGATAAAATCTATATGGAATATTTGGTTCTCTATACCCTGGGAATTTTATAACTAGACTAAGTAGACACTCACATTGATGAGGATGCAGACTGGGGTGTCAATATAAACTGGCTGCTGATGTTAGATGTCAGGCTTTAATCCCCCTGTTATATGTATTAATAGTTTTCGCTGGTTTCTTGCTCTTCCTCCTCAGAAATGTGGCTATATGCCCTCTAAATCTTACCTTTCTAGTCCCTATACAATTTAATGTATTATTATATAGGCAGCCTGAATGATTAGCAAGATGTGTTGCACAAAAATGGGTTCTCCTTTATTAATTTGGTGTTTAATGCTCATATTTGTAATATTAGCTCAATCGGAAGCGTGTACACTGAGCTAAGGGATCCAGGTTCAATTCCCGGCATGGCTGAAAAATTTGTCATCGGTGAAAAGTGAGTTTACCCTTTCACAGTGATGGATTAACAGCTGTGGACTGGATGTTGTGCCTGTCTTAGTCTTAAGTTAGATTACGAGGCATGTGAAACTACGAAAGGCCTAACAGGCCGGTAATGAAAATATATGACTTGAATACAAAACTGACTCATGCCCGAGATTGGAAACAATAATTAAGGTAAAAAAATAAAAATTGTAATACAGTACTTAGAAAGATTTATATTTTAAGTTACTTGACAAAATGTTATCTCTCTATAAAGAAAACCTCTTAACTTTACAAGCTAATTTTATGTTTGGAAGCAAATAGAGTTAAATAGAAAAAAGTAAAAGGAACAAACACAAAATGGTTTTTACAATGAAAAGAAGAACATCGTAGATTGATTCAATGCATTTAATTTTTTACTCAAATGATACAAAAATCATAGAAAAAGGCATTTTGTTAGAACATTAAAATGAATATAAAAATATTTTTAATGTACATTGTAGCATTTTAAAATATATTATACAAATGAAAAATTTAACTAAACTTGCTCTTTTCACTAAATTGACAACTTTGCCTTTAATATGTGAATATGTCAAGTATACAATATAAAAACTATGCATATTTTTATTTAGTAGCTAAAGTATTCTTTATTTGCCCTTTTTTGCATGAAAAAAAAAAAAAAGATCCCACTGCTTTATCACAATTTTTTCTCTTGACATTCCTGTATATCAACATTCTAATTCTATAAAATTAATATTCTTAAACCAAAGACTATTGTCTAGTGGAAGAAAACAGTTATTTAAAATTGTTTATGGCAATGAGACAATTTAGTATAACTATTTTTTAGTGAAAAAAAAAAAAAGAATAAAATTTGAAATTTTATATTACATAGAATGGTGGAGAAAAAAATGTTACACCACATTTACAATAAATTCTACAAACAGACAACACCATTATCTAAGAGACCATATCTACCTCTAACCATGCTGCCATAGTCCAGTCTGTGTTTTACTCTTCTACTGAAGAAGGAGACTGATGTATCTCGAAAATTTCATAATTATTTGTTTTAGTGTGCTTTAATTATGAGCTTTGAGACCTACAGTTTGCTTTTCAAGTGTGTTGGTCTTGCCCTTATAGCCTCCTTTTAATGTTCAATTTAAAATGGCCGTTTGGTGCCATTTTTCCTTTGATACAGGTACACTGTACACTGTACAGTGTTTACACATATTAATGTTAAGTGGATAATACAGATAAATAACTTGTTAAGGTTTAATATAGTACACATTTCCTATTCTACTTTAGCTATATACATTAACCACCAAAGACATATAATTTTGGTAAATTTATTTTTCTATGACTAATCAAACTTTCAATAATTAAAACTTAAAGTATTTTTAAAATTAATATTATGCACTTAACTTATTGTTTCATAAACATTAAAAAGAAATTACTATACATGAAGAAGGTAAATAAAGTTATCAAATATAATAAGAGCCCAGCTAAAAAAATAAGAGCACTCTCAGATCTCTATTATAGGTGTATAATTTTTTTTAAAACTTAATTTTAATTAACTAAAGATTGATACAAACTAAACAGAAATTAAAATAACAATAATAATATAATTATGTGTGTGTCTTTAGAAATTCAACAAGCAATGAGTTTAAATTCTAGTTGACACAATTACATGAACCTCACACATTCCTTAGGTCCAGACAACATATTTACTGTACAGCTCTCAAATGTAAGGAGACCCTATTTAATACCATGGCGAGGAGATTTTAGCAGGTAGCTGTCTTCGTTGCATTATGAGTTCGTGTGCTTTGTTCGTTCTCACCATGTTAGCATAGCTTCGCTGCCTTTCCAAAACACCTGCCCTAAAAAGTCAACAAATCATATGGTTGCAAACACCTTTTTTAATATATGATCCACTTCAAGTAAAAATACCTTTTTTCTAAAGTTTTTTTTTTCACTTCCTGAACCTTATCTAATGTATAATACTATGGACACTTTGTTTACGTTGTAAGGATGCATCAAAGGGAAAACAGCCAAATTAATGTTTCTACTTTTTAGGGAAAAGGGAAGGAACTTAATTAGTGAAAACAGGCTCTTTAATTTCAAATATTTCCCCCATCCCCTTTTTGTGGTCTTAAGTGCAATTTTTTGTCATTTAAAACGTTCATAATTTTTATTTTCATGTCTTATTAACCATTCAAGATGTCCTGATTTATTTAAACTAATGAGATAGGTTTTGTTTGGTATACTTTAGAGGACATACACTAGCATTTGTGTGCAGGGAACATGGGAAATTATTAAGTTAAAATAACCCTCAGACCCCTCAACCGGGACCAAACCCTGGCCAACCCATCCTTTGAAATTAAGTTTTTAAGGAGTGTGAACCAAGGTTGGCTTACGTGTGAGATGAATTTCTTGGCATGCTGTAGTCTTTAGAGTTTAAATTTTATTCTCCTGAACTAAGATTTAAACCAAACATTAAAATGATTATTTAAATTTTATGCAAACTAGTTATCGGTCTTGTATTACTGTCACATGATCAATAATTGTCTCTTTAGTCAAGTAATTATTATTGAAAATAGCTTGCAAAAGCTTTCTCATTCATAAATTTTAAAGTTAATACTTTCCTAATGACTTTGATATATATATTAAAACTGTGTTTCCACGTTTTATTATTATTCATAGTGTGGCAATTTTTCTAAAACATTGCCTGATTAGGTTTCTTAAAACTTTTAAATTATTCTGTTCTATATCTAAGTAAACATCACATGATAATACATTATGAATAAATACTATAATACATGATGTAATAATTAATAATGACAAATTTAACCATTCCTAAGGGTACGTGAAAGAATTTATCTGGCCTTATTATAATTACTTAATTATATAAACTGTTAGTGCACAGCATACCTGGTTCGGTTGGGCATTTTTCCTGATAAAGACTTGGCATCCGAACGCCTCTTAGCAGCCAATGCCTGCCTTATAGTATTATTTCCATAGTTTCCTTCAGCCATATTGCGACCCAGTTCAAAACCTACATTACCACCTGTTAAATGGAATATGTCAATATTAGTGTTTTTAAGATGTTGCATTGCAAATTTCACACTTCTGACAAGTTCCAAAAGAATGAATTTATCTGTTCCTATTCCTCTTTCTTGTACCTTATTACATGCCAAGCATTTTTTGTTAGAAATATCTGGAGTAGAGTCCTGGGCTGGTTTATGTTTTAAGGAAGAGAGTAGCCAGTACAAATACCTGAGCAATATTGGAGTAGAAATTGTTGAAGCCCAACACAAACACAATTTAACATTAAATTTCACCAGCCAAAGAGCCGGAAGACGAGAAAAGACCAAAGTTATTTTTACATTTCTTTCTGAACCAATACATCATACTGTGCTGACAGAAAATTAAATTAATTCTAGAACAAATAACACCTAGTCTCCAGCCTATAATTAATCACTGTGAAAGGGGAAGAGCCAAATGCACAAATGATACATTTTTTTTGGCTGTGCCATGAATCAAACACAGGATCCTAGACTGAGTAGTTATACATGAGCTACTAATTAATCTAAGATTTAAGATTATTTTGTCAAAGGCCAATGTCCATATATTTTGCAGCACTGTGAAACAAATTAATTCTACTCCCAAATAACAATCATTAGTAAAGACACAACAGAAGGAGGTAGATGTCTAAAAACTTGTTATATTCTTTTGGCAGGTCAATAAAGTGTACTAATTAACTCTCAAACATTTAACTTGGCACCAAAAATATCCAATAGTGTAGCCCTAACCGAACTTGCAAGATGTCCATTTTGTGCTACTGATAATTAAAGTGGTAATTGGAGCTAACAGAACAGAGAAAGAAAACAATGAAAAAATTGGGCTGGGGGATGAAAATCAAATTAAATTGAGGGGTAGGGGGAGGTAGCGGGAAGAGAGAATGAAAAGGAATGGGGCTGTGGGCAGTATATAATTATGTTATATCATAATAACGACTTTAAATAATTACTCTGAATTAAATATATATATATAATGTATAAAAAATGTATAACACGAACAGACAAAACATTCTTGTATTATATTAAAACATGTTGCAAATTTGAGCCTACCCCTCTTGAATGGTTCCTGAGTTGGCTTGGCGTTGAAAATCATCAAATTTGGTGCACCTCGTGATCCAAACTATAACATTAAATAAATGGTTCGTTAATGTACCTTTAAAGTTTAAACCAATTAGTTACATTTATAAGACTAAATGAGTAGGCATTAATACATTTAATCATAGCAAAAAATTAAAATCACACATTTTTAAGAGTTGATTATCAAATATTATTTTTTTACTTTTTATTAAACATTTAAATAGTATTAAAGAGTGAGGCCTACACTTACCAGAAAACTGTAGGTCTCAAAGTTCACAATTAAAACAACAAAACATAATTATGAAATGTTCAGGGAACATCTGTCCTCTTCTTCAGCAGAAGAGAGTAAAACAACAACTCGACTATGGCAGCAGACTAGAGGTCAATATGGTCATGAATAAACATATAAACCACAGTCCACACCAAAGCCACCAAACCATCAACATTAACTTTATTTCCAAAGTAACTATCCTCCTCATGTAAAACACTCTCTACCCTATAACTTAGCTATCAGAGCCAAATGTATGTTCTGCGGAAAAGGACCGTAATAGGTAATAAACGACTGTTCACAGCCTGAAGATAATCTAAAACACATAGTCAACATTCAAATAAACAGAGTCCTATCCAATAACATACTGCTCACCAACCATAGATATACTCAAATTTATCCTAAATATAGTTTACAATAAATATCCTTTCACCCCTCACACAAAATCTTCTCAAAAGTTCTTCAAGAATCATTCAAACACCCCCATTATCTTCACAACATTCTGGTTCACCCTAACTTGCCTGATCCAGCCATAAACAACGATTACAACATGAGGTCAATGGTTCCTACCCATGAAACAGAGACGCAGTACCTGCAAAATTCACCTCCTTCCACCTCATTCAACAGCAGACTCACAAATTGAATAACCCATGAAAGGCCACTACGACTGCTCCACAGAAAATCTTATTTAACAGTTACAATGCAACTACTGCATTGCTGAATACAATGGACTCAACACAGGAACACTCTGACAACAAATGAATGGTCAATTTTTTGACACCAACCACCATGACCCTGACAAACCAGTAGCACTTCATGCCCAAACATATAAAGCAGATTTTGACTCATGCTTAGTACTAGGGCTATACGAGCTGTCACCAATAATTTAAATGCTTTCCAGCTTTGTAAGTGGGAACTTGCTCACCACATATTAACAAATCCAGGCACACCCCTGGTCTTATCTTAGATAACTTTCTCTCCTTTTCTTCCAAGCACACCTACTCAAACCAGTCAGTCATTTCTATATAAACAATAATAAATTATAGCTGATTATTTAATAATTCAACACAATCTAAATACAGCATTCTCTCCATCTACCAAGAGTCAAGCAAGACAAGTTTGAACAGCCCATTAAAGAATTCCACCTCTAGTCATGCTGTCATAGTCCAGTCTTCTCAAGAAGAGGACTGATGTTTGCTGAAAATCTCATAATTGTGTGTTTTTTTGTGTTTTTAATTGTGAAATTTGAGGCTACAATTTTATGGAAAGTGTGTAGGCCTTGCCCTTCTACCTTTCTTTTCAATGTTTAATTAAAAATAGTCGGTTGGTGCCATTTCTCTTTGTTTACTTTTAATAAACGATTCAATATGATCAAGTTCACTTCGAATTAATTCCATGGCACCAATGTATTATAAAGAGTTTTTTATGCAAAAGTCTTCATCTGAACATAAAGCAATGAAATTATTTTCTGACTCCAGATTTTCATGTCTGAAAATAGGATGCACTCCAGTGGCGGTCTTTAGAGAAGAGTCATCTATGCAGACATTCATTTGTCTGAGAGAGGGAAGTGTTGGTTTTGTTCTATGTGCAATATAAATTTGTAATACAAATGGGTTTGTCAGTATTACGAAGTTTAATTTCAATAAAATATTTATTTCAAATGGTTTGTATCCGGTATTTTATGTTTGATTTGCCTGGTCCGAATAAGTTTGGTCAATCGATGCTCTAGTTTATTTCCTAAAAATAGCGTTCATAAAAATAAACTTTGTAAAATTAGGTCTATTCATAAGAATAAACCCTTAAAAAAAAGAATCTAACCCTTTGATTAATCTTTACAGTTTATTTCTTAACTAGTAATGGCACATCTTGCCCAGTCAATAGGTTTGCTTACAAAAAAAAAAAAAAAAACAGTTTTGATATTTGAAAGGTTTACGCAGCTCCAGGTCCAAGATCATTTCCTAAATTTTTGACGGCACTGTATTGAAAAAAAATCTTGTCCAAAACGGGGTTTTGGTTTTTCGCAATAGCTCCTTTCTGGTTGGTCCTACTTATGATTAAGATAACAATCATTAATATCATAGAAGAAAAACCTTCCTTCAAATTTGGACTAAAACTTTTTTTTTGTTGGTTATATAGTTTCCAATCTTCAGCGGTAGTAAGTGGAGAGCATTCAGTGAATTTTCAGAAACACTTGTTTCTACCAGAATTTGTTTATGATTATAGATTAATAATTGCATATTAACTCTTAACAACACAAACAAACTGTTAAACAACTCATTTCCAAACCAACACTCAGTAGATTTAATGGCACCTTTGTAGGCATAACCCACAGCTTCAATCCATCTTACAATCTGCTCTGTTATGATGGTCCAGGTTGGCTCTTATGTCAATATCCCGTGATTCAAGCTCTTTTCTTCACACAAGGGTGATTAATGCTTTCTGGTTTTTCTTCTTAGCTGTCTTCAGCCAGTTAAAATCTGTGCATTTTGTCCCTTCGCAATAACCCCATATAACAGATTACTATAGGCCCGCCTTTTTTCTATAATAAGCCGCACTCCATCATTTCCATGATATAAATACGAGCAAAGTCTGAGGAACAGAATTCTTTGTGTTTCTGACTGGACTTCATTCTTGCTCCTTTGCCAGCCCCACTCCTGTGGAATTTTATGAATTCCCCAATTTGAGATGATGTTATGAACTTCCATGTAAAATGGCTCATCGAAAACTTTCAAAAAAGTGTTGATTCAAGGCCTTACATTTCTTGGAAGAAAAATAAGATATGTTAAGACAGTGTCATAGCAGGGTGTCTACTAAGTTGGAGAAACGAAAATTAGTGACTTTTTGACCACAAAATTCCTTTGGTAAGCTGTCTAACAGTATATAATGCATATATAGGCATAATGCACTCGCATGCAACATTAAACTTGAGCTAGATGGCAAAGGTTGACATTGTCCTTGGTACCACGGTAAAACAATCAGGCAACTTGCGGCTAACGCATGGCCTCATGGGTAGTGGGTGGCGCGATTTTTAACGCTTTCGCGTTGTTACGATGCCCAGTAAATTCAAATAAAAATATTTTCATGACTTTATGAACAAAATATTGAAAATTTGTAGCTTTTCGGGGACTTTCGTGATCCTTTTTGCAGTTAGTGACTTTTCCATGACTTTGGTGCCCTAGTAGACACCCTTCATAGTGGATGAGCGGAGCATTTATAAAAGGTAGACATTATATTTTAAATTTTAAGTAAGTTTTGTCAACGGTTGCCTGTTTCGTAAAACTAATTCCACCCAGGTAGAGACAGGGAGTTATGCATATAGCCAAAGAAAATCAAAAGCTAATGGCAATACTTCATTAGAAAGAGGATGGATATGCTCAATATCTGCAAGTACCAGTTTACAAGTCTGAGTTTTTTTAAATACATTTAATCAGGAACAATTTCATACTCACCAACTTTTGCTGAAGGCAATCTAGAAAGACATAAAATTTTATGCTGGAAAAATATCAGTGCAGGGAGTCACACAATGGATACCACCCATAGCATTAAAATAGTGGAACCATTAAGTGTATTGATACTATATCAGCATTGTAAAATGTGACCCGAGAGAATTCATCCGGCTCGATTTCAAGTCATGGACGCATAATAAAGTATATTTAAAACAGTCCCATCTACCTGTATGATAATGATAATCTCAAGATTATGGCATGCGGCAAAGCAGTGCATTCACCCCTTCCCCTGTACAGGAGAACCTGCTTAGTTTATAAAATATCAGGGGGGAAAAAATACATAACTCTCAACTGTGGTATTGACGTCTCGCATAAAGTTATTCGAAGAGAGATATTTTTCTGCATTGTGGACTAACAATCGTGTGTTGTCTCCATGATGAAGCTGTAGTTCAAGCATGTTCCAGTCTTTCTTCACGTTGTACCAGGCATCGATGAGTATTTTGTATCCTTCATTCCACAAGCAGATAATTGGCAGTGAAAAATATTGTCGCCATACTTATGTAACAAGTGGGGTTTGACTGTTCGGATATCCGGGCAATAGTCTCCTTTAATTTGA
The DNA here is from genome assembly GCA_033556935.1 of Timema podura. Lineage (NCBI taxonomy): Eukaryota > Metazoa > Arthropoda > Insecta > Phasmatodea > Timematidae > Timema > Timema podura. Next base: position 75,809,119 of record JAVRXN010000008.1, on the reverse strand, counting down.
TTTATTAAATAGTCAAGAGAAAATTGATATTCAACATAATTCTCGTTGAATTAAGAATAAATAGATTCTATCACTTCATCCACGTTGCTAGCCAATCACAGCCCTCCCTTTAGTTCAGTTGATGGTAAAAA
>JAVRXN010000008.1:75732597-75808888 GCA_033556935.1 Timema podura | reverse complement strand
AATTAAATTTTAATTTGCTTTCCCGTTTGTAAGGGGGAACTTGCTACCACATTTTTAAAACCCGGCCCCCCCTGGCTTATCTTAGATAACTTTCTCTCCTTTTCTTCCAAGCACCCCTACTCAAACCAGTCGGGTCATTTCTATATAAACAATAATAAATTATAGCTGATTTTTTTAATAATTCAACACAATCTAAAATACAGCATTCTCTCCATCTACCAAAGTCAAGCAAGACAAGTTTGAACAGCCCATTAAAGAATTCCACCTCTAGTCATGCTGTCATAGTCCAGTCTTCTCAAGAAGAGGACTGATGTTTGCTGAAAATCTCAATTGTGTGTTTTTTTGTGTTTTTAATTGTAAAATTTTTGAGGCTACAATTTTATGGAAAGTGTGTAGGCCTTGCCCTTCTACCTTTCTTTTCAATGTTTAATTAAAAATAGTCGGTTGGTGCCATTTCTCTTTGTTTACTTTTAATAAACGATTCAATATGATCAAGTTCACTTCGAATTAATTCCATGGCACCAATGTATTATAAAGAGTTTTTTATGCAAAAGTCTTCATCTGAACATAAAGCAATGAAATTATTTTCTGACTCCAGATTTTCATGTCTGAAAATAGGATGCACTCCAGTGGCGGTCTTTAGAGAAGAGTCATCTATGCAGACATTCATTTGTCTGAGAGAGGGAAGTGTTGGTTTTGTTCTATGTGCAATATAAATTTGTAATACAAATGGGTTTGTCAGTATTACGAAGTTTAATTTCAATAAAATATTTATTTCAAATGGTTTGTATCCGGTATTTTATGTTTGATTTGCCTGGTCCGAATAAGTTTGGTCAATCGATGCTCTAGTTTATTTCCTAAAAATAGCGTTCATAAAAATAAACTTTGTAAAATTAGGTCTATTCATAAGAATAAACCCTTAAAAAAAAGAATCTAACCCTTTGATTAATCTTTACAGTTTATTTCTTAACTAGTAATGGCACATCTTGCCCAGTCAATAGGTTTGCTTACAAAAAAAAAAAAAAACTGAGTTTTGATATTTGAAAGGTTTACGCAGCTCCAGGTCCAAGATCATTTCCTAAATTTTTGACGGCACCGTATTGAAAAAAAATCTTGTCCAAAACGGGGTTTTGGTTTTTCGCAATAGCTCCTTTCTGGTTGGTCCTACTTATGATTAAGATAACAATCATTAATATCATAGAAGAAAAACCTTCCTTCAAATTTGGACTAAAACTTTTTTTTTGTTGGTTATATAGTTTCCAATCTTCAGCGGTAGTAAGTGGAGAGCATTCAGTGAATTTTCAGAAACACTTGTTTCTACCAGAATTTTTTATGATTATAGATTAATAATTGCATATTAACTCTTAACAACACAAACAAACTGTTAAACAACTCATTTCCAAACCACCACTCAGTAGATTTAATGGCACCTTTGTAGGCATAACCCACAGCTTCAATCCATCTTACAATCTGCTCTGTTATGATGGTCCAGGTTGGCTGCTTATGTCAATATCCCGTGATTCAAGCTCTTTTCTTCACACAAGGGTAATTAATGCTTTCTGGTTTTTCTTCTTAGCTGTCTTCAGCCAGTTAAAATCTGTGCATTTTGTCCCTTCGCAATAACCCCATATAACAGATTACTATAGGCCCGCCTTTTTTCTATAACAAGCCGCACTCCATCATTTCCATGATATAAATACGAGCAAAGTCTGAGGAACAGAATTCTTTGTGTTTCTGACTGGACTTCATTCTTGCTCCTTTGCCAGCCCCACTCCTGTGGAATTTTATGAATTCCCCAATTTGAGATGATGTTATGAACTTCCATGTAAAATGGCTCATCGAAAACTTTCAAAAAAGTGTTGATTCAAGGCCTTACATTTCTTGGAAGCAAAAATAAGATATGTTAAGACAGTGTCATAGCAGGGTGTCTACTAAGTTGGAGAAACGAAAATTAGTGACTTTTTGACCACAAAATTCCTTTGGTAAGCTGTCTAACAGTATATAATGCATATATAGGCATAATGCACTCGCATGCAACATTAAACTTGAGCTAGATGGCAAAGGTTGACCTTGTCCTTGGTACCACGGTAAAACAATCAGGCAACTTGCGGCTAACGCATGGCCTCATGGGTAGTGGGTGGCGCGATTTTTAACGCTTTCGCGTTGTTACGATGCCCAGTAAATTCAAATAAAAATATTTTCATGACTTTATGAACAAAATATTGAAAATTTGTAGCTTTTCGGGGACTTTCGTGATCCTTTTTGCAGTTAGTGACTTTTCCATGACTTTGGTGCCCTAGTAGACACCCTTCATAGTGGATGGGCGGAGCATTTATAAAAGGTAGACATTATATTTTAAATTTTAAGTAAGTTTTGTCAACGGTTGCCTGTTTCGTAAAACTAATTCCACCCAGGTAGAGACAGGGAGTTATGCATATAGCCAAAGAAAATCAAAAGCTAATGGCAATACTTCATTAGAAAGAGGATGGATATGCTCAATATCTGCAAGTACCAGTTTACAAGTCTGAGTTTTTTTAAATACATTTAATCAGGAACAATTTCATACTCACCAACTTTTGCTGAAGGCAATCTAGAAAGACATAAAATTTTATGCTGGAAAAATATCAGTGCAGGGAGTCACACAATGGATACCACCCATAGCATTAAAAATAGTGGAACCATTAAGTGTATTGATACTATATCAGCATTGTAAAATGTGACCCGAGAGAATTCATCCGGCTCGATTTCAAGTCATGGACGCATAATAAAGTATATTTAAAACAGTCCCATCTACCTGTATGATAATGATAATCTCAAGATTATGGCATGCGGCAAAGCAGTGCATTCACCCCTTCCCCTGTACAGGAGAACCTGCTTAGTTTATAAAATATCAGGGGGGGGGGGGAAAATACATAACTCTCAACTGTGGTATTGACGTCTCGCATAAAATTATTCGAAGAGGATATTTTTCTGCATTGTGGACTAACAATCGTGTGTTGTCTCCATGATGAAGCTGTAGTTCAAGCATGTTCCAGTCTTTCTTCACGTTGTACCAGGCATCATGAGTATTTTGTATCCTTCATTCCACAAGCAGATAATTGGCAGTGAAAAATATTGTCGCCATACTTATGTAACAAGTGGGGTTTGACTGTTCGGATATCCGGGCAATAGTCTCCTTTAATTTGATTTATTAAATAGTCAAGAGAAAATTGATATTCAACATAATTCTCGTTGAATTAAGAATAAATAGATTCTATCACTTCATCCACGTTGCTAGCCAATCACAGCCCTCCCTTTAGTTCAGTTGATGGTAAAAATTTACTGTTTTTTCATGCATGTATTATTGTAATTCACATCCACGGTGATTAAATTCAAAACATGTTGTATAAGGTCAACTATCATTCAAATTTATTCATTGTTGAGGTAGCTTTACTACTTTCAAGACTTGTGTTTTTGACAGATAGCTTTCGCACCTCATTGACTTTATTTCATAGAGCCAAACATGGTTTATTCTTTTCATTCTTTCAAATTCTTTAGTTATTTCTGCACTGCGTACAAAGCAATGGTTTTTTAAACAAAACATTGATGTAGGCTATCATCGCGATGTCAACGGCAAGGACTTTGGAACAACAATAAATAGTAGGTGCAATTAATTTTTAATTGTTTTACCTCTTTTGGCATCCACTGTGCATGATCAATTTGTTCAAGTTTGTCAAGAATCGTTTGATGGTGGATGCTCGAAGAGTTTTTACACATATGAAGCAAAGGATCACTTTGGAAGCATCCGTAGTGAAATGTACTACACTCCTATGGGAACAGTATATTCTCCATTTAAATAGAGGTCAAGGAGTGTAAAGGTCAGAAGTTAATATGGTCGAGGGGGGAGAATATTTTGAGACCCTTCAACTGTTAGGAATGGTCCCGACTACCCGAGCCAAAATTCACCAATGTCCCTAAAGATTAACTAAGTCTCGTGGTAGTGTGGAAACAAACTAGTGTATAATAGTTGGTAATAGATAATATGCAATTATTAATTGATAATCTTAAAATCTGGTAGAAACAAGAGTTTACAAAAACTAGCAGAATGTTCTCTGCTTTGTGCCACTGAAACACTTCGATCAAAATAAAGAGATTAAGAAAACAGAAGCTGGGTGGTTTTTTATGATCAATTTTAATTTAATTTTCCACATGTTACTAAGACCCAGCGTCTCGTAATGATATTGATAAAAGCTATCTTGATCTTAGGACTTTGTCTCTTATGACCGACCAGAAAAGAGATATTATGAAAAAAGTAATTTTGGCCGCCATTTTTTCTTCAAGAAGGTGTTGCGAGCCAAGGTAAAAAAAACTCTGAAAATCATTTTTACCCGGATCTACGTGAGCCTTTCAAATATCAAAACCCCAAGATTTTTTGAATGCGAATTGCCTTTTTTTTGTCTATTGATTAGGTTATCTCTCTTATCACATTTAGTTTTGCAAAATCAAACTTAAGCTCTTTTAATTGAAAGAAAGTACTTAGTTTTGGTAAAAACAAGTTATCAGTATAAGCTCATATTCAACCTGCATTAAAGTGGGCATACAATCTAAATGATGACTTACAACTCTTAGACAGAGTCAATGTACTCCATTAGATAGATATGTACATAGTGACCATATAACTGTGAGAACCATCTCTATAAATGAGATGAATGAAGTTGGTTTAAAGGAGGAAGTAAAGTTGTTTTCAAAATTAATAATAAAATGGTTTCTTTAATTGTTAAATATTTATTGCTTCGAATATTACTACCCATTGATCTATTGACATTTAATTACACTGATGAGTAAGGTTAATTTTCTTGATGGGGGTGATGAGGAAATTAACATTTAAAGGAAATGTACCTGCATTTATGTGGAGGGAGGGCAGAAAACTATTTACAAAATCTGCATTCAGTACACATGGTTGGGAATCAAACTTATTATATCCCCACTTAGGCAAATCATCATTAGTAGTGTGTTCACAGGTGTGGGTTGTAATTTTAAGTAATATTTAAATAATAGAATTACAAAATTGCATTTAAAAACTTGAAACATTCTTTCCGCTCATTTTTAAATAACCCTTTCCTCACAAATTTAACTATACAAATCTGTGGCGATGTTGTGGAGCCATCTAAAACAAATCTCGAAAATAGAGGTTGCTCACCCTGCATTTGGGCAGTTCTCTAAAACATTGCACTTTGTTTAACCAGCAAGCCACACATCTAAAAGGTTACACTCCTTTTGAATGATAATATATAAAAATGTCCATTGTTATATTCAATCAAGTTAACAGTCATCATTCTATTTAGGTTGTTGCAATTTATATTTTCTTTGTTTGGGTGGTAATGTGAAATTTTAATTTTATTCCAGATTTTTAGCACTAACTGTTATAGTAAATATTTGGTTTTAAATATTTTTTTACAAGCAATCAAAACACATTTATTCATTTTGACAATTTGCAAACAACTTATTATTTATAATATATTTTTACATGCGATCAAAACAAGTATTTAAGCTTTTAAGCTTCCATATCTGGAAGAGGCCATGCAGTCAGTTCCCCCCTCACCCCTATTTATTAATATTGAATCCAAAATCAAATAAGTTCCTTTTCATTCACTAATCAGAGATAGTGGTGTAAGGTGCAGAAATAAAGTGGGAGGACCCAACCAAGCAGACATTTCAAAAAGCATGACTTTGATACAGAGACGTCAGAACAGATAATACTAGATTATTTAACAAATTCCAAAATATGAAAATAATGGCCTTAATTTAATACTACCATTCATCTTTTATTAAAATAAGAAATTTTTAATATTATTTACTTGAGATGGGTCCAATCAACTATTCTAATTATGTGAATATCGAATCCTAATCTCCAATTTACCATTCAAATATTAACCTGGATCTTGGAAAAAATTATTACGATAAGAGGAAATATGAATAGAATAAGAGAAAGTACAAATAGAAACTAAATATTAACATTATTTCTTATACTACATTCATACGTTCAGTTTTGTACTAAATTACTGGTCTGGGGCCTGGTTGTCAAGTTCATCCTATAATTAGAACAAGTTCTGAACCACCAATAAGCAGTACTAGTGTTCTAAAACAAATTTCGGGTGGGTGGTGATAAAAATAATTTGAGTCTCGAATCTCAAATATCCCTAAGGATTTGAGGGCCCATCCCTATTATTTACATACAAAAGATTGAGTGGTGTGTGGTGTGCTGCATATATTAAGTTTGTTTCCCCTACTCACTGAGCATGAAGCAGATTACAGCTAGGGTATGAGTGAGAGGGTATGGGTACCTAACTAACTATCTCAACCTTTCTCCAAGACATATTTCAGGTCAAAAAGTATAATTTAGACCTTTTCACCAGCAACAAGATCACACAAGCATATAGGCAGTTTAGTTATTACATATTTTTCTAGTAGCTTGTTTCAACAAAGTGAGCTTAGAAATACCCAATATTTCACTTGATATAAAGTACACTGTGCACTTTTTAACTAAATGACACAACTTGTAAATTAGCTCAACTCTAATATAGTGGACACCACTCAAGCCTTTTACCCCTGACCGCTTTTTTTAAGCATCATGTCTTACAACATGTTCAGCTTCTACAAACATGTTCTAATTATGCTTGATGTGCCGGGGATTAGGAAAGTTGAATTTATGTGATGTGTATCTGAAATTGCATGGAGGGAGAGTAGGAAATCTTTTAGGGAGAAAAAAACTGTTCACCCAACCGGGATTTGAACCCTGATTTTACATTAATTGGCAGGCGAAACTATTGGGAGTGATGTCTTAAGCCTGGTAAATACTTGAAAATATCATCGCAAACTTTGTTAAGAAACTGTTTTGTTATATTTCCAAAATGTTTCCTGTTATTTACAAACATAGGGAAACAGTTTGCAAACTTATTCAAACAAAATAATTAAATAACAAAACATTATTTCCTGTTCATTTTTTATAATTTCAAAAATTCCCTTTCTTTCTATGAAACTGTAAACAACATGCCTTAATTTATTTATAACTTAATTAGCATTAACTGAGAACTTTTCATCGATTTTATACCAAACATCTAATTTTTTCAAGAAATTGTTTTAGTCTTTATATGTTACATAGATAGGCCTATCACAAAAGTGTATTGGTATAAAATATCTCTAAGTTCAAGAGTTTTTTTTCAGTTGTTCAAGACATGACAAACTAAAATGAAATGTAAAAATTGGAACTGATGTGCTCTGTGTGAACCACAGGATCAAACTGACCCAGGTTGACAATGTTTGCAAACACATCCAGACCGGCAAACTTCGTTTCTTATAGCTTATCTGAAATGGATGACAAGAAACACGAAAATCTTTTTCCAAACAGTATGCAAACATATCGCAGACTGTTTTCCAAAACACAATAATAAACATGCCAGAAACAATAGCAACATTATTTGACTATGTATGCGAACAAAGATTCCAAAGAATGTTTCAAAGTGCATACCAGGCTTTATACCATTCGACCACCGAAAATTAATCATCGAAGAGGAAAGCCTCAATTTATCTAATACTTTTTCATATGAGCCATGAATCTAATTAAAGGACCTTAGTTCAATGTACAGACATTACTTAATTTGACTTGATTTGACTAAAATATCCCACTTATTGAAATAAGAAATATATCTTTCTGATGCCACATTAAAAACAAAAACTAATTTACCTTTATCTTTGGATTAGTAGAAGCAAGGGCTGACTTTTCTGATTGACATTCGCTTTGCTGATTTGAAGAGGATTCCTCGGTCTCAGTTTATCCAGTTGGACATTTGTCTGCAGCGGGATTCGAGACACTTTTCCTATGGTTAAAAAAAGCAGCTTTAATTGGGGAAAAAAGTTGCATTTGTATGAAGTCAGATAATAGAATGTAATCCATGCTAGTGTTATCCACGATACCCCAACCAAATTAATAATAATAATAATTTTTGTTTTATGTTATTACTGCAGTATATATATATGGTCACTTATGCAACAGATATATGGACATTGAATGTAAGAGAGACTATGAAAGTGGTGGCTATGGTAATGAAGTTATCCAGGAAAGAGGGGAGTCGGGTACATGAGATAGTAGAGGAAGAAAAGACTGAGATGGTATGGGCATGTAATTAGGGTGGAAAAAGAGAGGATGCCAAAGATAATGTTGGAAATGTATGTAGGAAAAAGACCACAAGTGAGGTCAAGAAAGATGGGAGGAGCAGATAACAGAAAGTGTTCAAGTGAGAGGAGAATAATGGCAGAAATTGCAGAAGATTGGTGGAAGGTTAGAAGAAGGTGGAGGCATTTTACTAAAATAACCCGAACACAGGCTGGAAACAGTTAAAGATGATATATAAAAATGTTGATTTATCCCCAATTCTACTTTTATTTTGGTTAATGTGTTCAATTGTTATCATTAGACATATCCACCGCAGACAGACAAATGCAAATAAGTGGATTTTAAACTGAAAACTCGCTTCACTAGTTCAATAAATCAAACCACATGATTATTTTTATTTGTTTTTACACTCTGACAATACTTATTAGATCGCCTATACAGGCAGCCTATTATATGGGCGCACAAGCAAAAATGTCCCTTCAACTGATATTTTCCTCTGTCACTTAAGCAAGTGTGAAGCCTTGTGGCTACACTGTTAGCACACACACCTCTAAGAGCGGCCCTGCAAGCAAATGCCTTTAAATTCTTCTTCTGCAAGGCCAAATGATGTTTCATTCATTTGCTTTTGTATGATTGTTTTGGATTTTTTTTCTGTTTATTAAGTGATAATATCAACCTGTCATTGAGTAAACTCGTTAGCCCCATATTGTAAATTTAATATTAAAATTATATACTGCAATTATTTAACAAAGTAGAATACACTGAGAATATTGTAAAGTTCAAATTAATTAATAAGATCAATAAATAATTTGTCTAAAAATTGTCATATGATTCAATGAACAAGTGAAACAAATAAAAAAAACAATTTGTGATGGTGTGAAAAATATTTTACAACCGACCAAAGTATCCTTCCGCACCAACAAGAAGAGATGGATCACAGAAACCGTAGATGGCGCTAACTACCGGACAGGTCTTGCGGAGAAATCATACGTTTGGAAGTATCACTTTTCTCGAGAATGAGTGAAATTTTTATGTTAATATTTTCAATACCCCTTCTAAGATAATGTACTGATGTATATTAATTGTTACATTTTCTTATTTTTTGTTATGAAACTGGCAGTTTTCTATTGAAAAATATCAATTTTATCAATATTTGATCACTGTTAAATAAAAAAGTAGGATAGTTTATATTTTAAGTTGAATCAAAACATGAATAAAGTGCTCCCATATTTGCCTACTTTGACGCATTCTTCACATTCATGAAGATTATCCTCAACCTGTAAAAGATTCCACGCATCAAACGCATCAAACAACCTTTCTTTAAAAGCATCTTATATTAAGGCTGTGGAAATTGTTATGTGTATTATGCTTAGTATTGTGATTATTTCATTAGAATAAAACTGTAAAAATGTTTAAGCATTTGCCCATTTATTGGGAGATTATGAAGCACATGATCGAGATTCTATTTTAAAGTATTAGTTAAGTATTGTAACGACTTACATGTAATGTCAATAATACCAAATAATATCGAATGGGACAAACACTCACCAACCAAGCGGCCCGCTCTCGGAAGACCTACGCACGACCTACACCACTAAACCCGGCCTCCACTCTCAAAAATAATGCCCGTCCAACTGAGCTACGAGTTCCCAGACAACTGACTGCGAGAGTCGAACACGTGTCCAGCCAGCCAGAAAGAAGAGTTCCGTTTCCGGCCACGCATAGCCCTGGGCGCTTCGGCAACGTTCTCGAACATCCAGTTCCTTAGTTTGTTTTGTTTTCCGACCCTCCTTCTCCTTCGGTCCTTCCCCCCCTCTGAGAATTTTCATTTGTATATATACAGCCACGCCAATAAAGTAAAATCACTTACTACACTACGATCTCATGGATAAGAGGTGAGAACGGCGACTAGGTCTCGAGGATTATTAATATTCTAAATTATAAATTCTGTTTCGGCGTCATGGGGGGAACTGTATTCTAAATTACCGTCTGGACTTCAATTTTGTAATTAATTATTTATTTGAATTGCTATGCCATGCGCTTCCCGCGGCATATAGAAAGATGTCGCCCTTCGTCATCCATTTTAGCTGGGATTCAAACCCAGACCTTATTATTTGTCATAATTGTATATACTTGCTTATTATTTAAAGCGCGCTGAGTGTCAGCGCGCCCCGGGTTCAAGACCCGCTCAGTAAACTTCCTTTTGTACTTTACGATGGCAGATGTTATAATCAAATTTATTGTTGAAAGCAGGATAGTAAAGCGAGACTTAGCACGCTCTTGCATTAGGGGAATGATGTTTAGACGTGACGTCAAGTTATTTATGAACGTTTGGAATTATTGTTTTGTACTCTATTGCTGAGTGACGTCACGTAAGATAAAGCAGTTGTGGCTTATGCCTTATATTAAAATCATTATTATAAATACTAAGTAAATGTATCAAGGAGCTAAAGCCCATAAGATAAGTTTGGCATCAGAGATCCCAGACCTCGTATTATGTTGTGTTCTACACGCTTAGTGTTGTTTATATAATCATACTTAGGAGAATTTGAGATTGATTGTATTTGTACTTAATGGTCTGATGACTAATGGAGGTGCGCTTCACGCACGATGTTTGTTTTCTCAAGTATTGTAAAGTTGTTATTTCAATAATAAAATTTATTTTGTGCAATCAGGTGATTCTTTTACCTGATATTAGCCTTCCTCACCCTATAGATATTGATAGATATAGAAGGGGAGGTAACAGTATTATATTTAGAAGGTGGTACAGGAAAGGCGTTTGTTCCTTTTATATGTTTCAATCCACCTTTCCTATACCTTCTTCCAAATATAATAAAATTATCTCAAAGCGAAAAGAGGTTTTCCTAATAGAGCTATATTATATGTATTGAGATCCAATGTCCATATCTTGTGTTTATCCATTTACATGTTCTTATCTTAAGGGCATTACTACCACTGGTAACTCTAGAGTTTCGCATGTATACATGACTTCAGCTTTATTACGGTAGTGTACGTCAAGCAGCCATGTTGTGTCGGCACAGAGGCACAGACGTAAGCTGATACTCCGTGGGTCAACTGTTTGAACTTAGGGTTTGATAATTTCGTTGGCTGGTCAGTGATGAAGCATCTGAGTAGCAAGGGCTAGGATGTTTTGATAAGCTTGCAAAAAGAGCAATACATTCAGTAGAGTTCTCTTCGATTACATTTCTGACAGGATATCCGTCAATTACGTCCATAGTTGGTCCATCATTATGAAAAATTCAAATTTTTATGATTGCAATCGTTTGTTATGGATTGTTCCGCAAAAATTTTTGTTTGTTCCATTTTGATAAATCCACAAATGGTGTGTTTATATTGGGATTTGGGGGGGCAACTTCACGATAGACCCCCCCCCCCCCCCTACACTTTGGAAAATTGACATTTACATGGTTGCGATAGAGTTTGTTTACTCATGAGGGGCCAACTTCATGGAAACCCACCCCCCTCAAAAAAAACTTTTAAAAATTCATGGTGTTTTGATTGCACTCGTTTGTTCCGGATTGTTAGACACAAATTTTTGTTTGTTCCGTTTTAAAAAGCCCACAAATAGTATGTTTACATTGGGGGGGAGAGGGGCCAACTTCACGGTAGCCCATTCCAGTTTGAATAATATCCAGGCACTTATGTTAAATTAGTATATTTTTAAATTATATCGATATTTTATAATGCATAGATACTCAAACCTATTCTTTTTAATCAAACAGTTGTAGGGATGATAAGATAATGTTGAAAATTAACTATGTATCCTAATTGTTTGTCATGTTTGTAAAATCCACATAACCAATTAGACGCTGAAATTAAACGGTGAAAAGTTGCGTTGGGATGGGATTTCTTTTAAAGTAAATTTTTGTAAATCAATATGATATTTACGAAAATGCAAGAGTTTAGCTGTTAAAGGATTTCATTGCATTGCTATTTTTAGTTTCCATTTGTAAAGAACGTTTTTGATTTAGTCATGTGCATTCATTTCGATTTTTTGTTTAAATTCTTGGGGTTTTTTTTGGCAAATTTGTAGCAATTTTTTTTAGAATTTCAGGCTATTCTATAGATATTTTTAATCACTTTTTTGAAAATTTATTCTGGGTCCGCTTAGTAAATTTTGATTTGAAAAAAATATTTTTATCGTCAAGGAATTTCGTAGTCTTCTTCGTGTCAGAGTTGGAATAATTGACATTTTCTTCCAATCATGTCCCTTTGCGGTCAAAGATACTATTTACTACAACTTAACAGTAATAGTAGCAAACAAAAGGAAGGTGCGATGTCAATACTTTAGGGTAACCTAGTTATGAGCTCTCTTGAGGGGGTAGGAGAAAAGGAAGGTAAGATATCGTGTATCTTTCGGTAGTTTCACAACTGCACAAATAGACGAAACCAATATTTTGGAGCTTAGGAGGAAGTGAGGTCCATAAAAATACTTTTTTTACTATGAGTTTTATGGCATGCAATAAGTTGTAGACCAAGATCTCCCTAGTTTTTGTATTTCTGACTTACTTCGCCTTTTTATTGCTTTTTTGTGCATAATGAGTGAATCAAAGGCAATATTTTTCATACTTTAACACAGAGTGTGGGACAATTCTTTACTTGGGCTCTGTGTGACCATACAGGTCTCACACAAAAAAGGCCATCATCACTAGTTTATTTAGCGTTTGTAAGAGATCTAAAAACTAACAAACTAAAATATAATGCACAGTAATCTGGAACAAACTAATAAAGTTATAAAACCAAAAATACAAATTGTTATATTTTATCTAGTTGAGGTAAGGAAATGGAGCTTAGCATAGTGATAAAAATATATTAATTTTAAAACTATCAACATGAAATAAACACATTTAAAAAAAAAAAATTCAGAACAAAATAAAGATAAACATGTTAAGGAACTCAAACAAACTAACAACAAACTTTAAATAAAAAATTTTCAAGTATTGAAAGAATGTGAAAGAGCTACTACTAGAAAAATTTATCGAGGCTTTACAAAAGGAATAAATGGAAATCTTCGCAAAAAGAAATCTAAAATGAACCAAGAACGAATTATTGATTGCAAAGATAAAATATAGATTTTTAAAAGTTGTATGTGTTCATGTGGCGAATATGGTTGCCATAAAGGTGTCAATCCGCGCTACTAGTGTAAATAAATCTTGTGTTTTCCTGCCAAAACGAAATGTGCGTTTATTTTAAGGAACCATCCAGAACAAACTAAGAACAAACGATTGCAATCATAAAAATATGGATTTTTAAAAGATGGGGGAGGGTGTCAACTTCATGGACGTGCAATGTAAACATACAATTTATGGGCGTATAAAAACATATCAAACTATTTTTTCTGGAACAATCCGGAACAAACGAAGAACAACTTATTGCAATCATAAATTTTTTTTTAATGCTACAGTCCAGTTACCACTTCTTTGGTGCTGACTGACAGTTCACAGCTGACAGCTGACTGCTTTGAAAAGCTACCAGACCAAATTATGTATCCCTACGCCGAACCATATGATCTGTAAAAACATGTTTAGATGCTGTCACTTCTGACAAGTCAAAATTTAGGTATATACCTAAATGTTGACTGTCAGAAGTAAGCTGTAAGCTGTCAGTCAGCACCAAAGAAGCCATGGGGCTACTGTATTAGGGGAAAAGGACGGTGAAGCAGCTTCATGGAGGTCCAAAATAAACATATCATTTGTGAGCGTATCAAAACGGAAAAACTGATTTTTTGCAGAACAATCCAGAACTAGCAAAGAAAAAACTATTGTAATCATAAAAAAAAGTTTTTAAAAGGGGAGAAGGGCGAATTCATGGATGTCAAAGTATGATAATTAATTTTGGGTACGTATCAAGACGTAATTTGTTTTCAAACAATATGAAACAAACGATCGCAACCATAAAAATTTCAATTTTCAAAAGTGGGAGAGAGATATCGTAAGTTGGCACTACCAATGTAAACATATCATTTGTGAGATTATAAAAACGGAACAAACTAAATGTTTGTGGGACAACCCGAAGCAAACGAATGCAACCGTAAATACATGGATTTTTCAAAGTGGAGGGGCTACCGTGAAGTTGGCCCCTCACGAGTAAATAAAATGTCACAAGTTCATGTCCCATTTGTGCAAGAACAAATGCGGAACAAACGAGCCGTTTTGCGATACAATCCGGAACAAACGATTGCAACCATAAAAATGTAAATTTTCCAAAATGGGGGGGTGCCGTGAAGTTGGTCCCACCAATGTAAACATATCATTTGTGGGCCTATCAAAACAGAACAAACGAAAATTTTGCGGAACAATCCAGAACAAGCTAAGAACAAACGATTGCAATAAAAAAAACTTGAATTTTTAAATTGGGCAAACCGCAGACGTATTTTTTTCACAGTTGGACCTACCCATGGTACAAATGGTGGGATTATTTACATTTGGTTAAGAAAATATTAAATATCTATCCATTCCTGTTATATTATTTTTGACGGAGGTATCGTTCTCATCAATAATCTAGGTATGTCATCATCACTTTCCTATACAACTCAAAATTATTCATTTTCTATTGAATTAATCTCACAACTATCACCTTCCTCAGAACTTTGGAATTCTGAATCGGTACATTCAACATCAGAATACTTATAGCTAATAATGTTATCAATTGGGGAGAGAGGGAGTTCTTCCACACCGGACATGTACTTCGTATTACATATGTCTTCTCTGTAATAGAAAAAAATATTAGTGCCTAAATTATAGTCTCAAATTGTATATTATTTATTCTAATAAAGAACAGGCAACTAATGATTTTGCAATAGAGATAAAGCGTATTATAAAGATAAATGTTTTATACACCTATATAAGTTGTAATTATTTATATATATATATATATATAAGAGAGAGAGAAAGAGAAAATTGAACAAGACTGATGATTACGTTGTTCATTTGTGCAGGTCATGTGACATATTATAATATATTATTTCAAAGTGTGCATATATTATATAAAGCTAAACTTCAATAAGGACTTGAATCAGTTGGTGAATCAGGCCAAAAATATTTATTCAAAAAATTACTAGGAACTTGCAGCAATAAACTCGAGTTTACAAAATAAAAGGTAGGTTTATTAATAATTTACCTATACAAATAATAAAAATATATAATTTTTACATATTTTTAGGTGGCTTGCCACATGAGTTCTCTTTCTATAGTTTCCCCATCCACTCCCCACGTAAATAGGGTGCATTTACTAGAAAAATTTGTTTCCTTCTCCTTGCACACTAGAATAACTCAAACCTCCAAACCTAATCACTAAATAATTCAAAGTACCTAAAAACATAGGAGAGCGATTATTTATAAGTTTATAAGCTACATCTTGTTTGGATAGTAATGCTTTAGTTATTTTGATTAAATTAATTCAAATAAAAATCGTTCTCTCTCTTTCACACACATATTTTTTTATGACTCATATGTAATAAACGACATTCCTTTGTGAATGAAATAATTATTTCATTACATTATTTATTTTCAAAAAAATAATAAAAAAATTGGTAGGAAGACTGCCGTTACAATAGTAAATAGCGGTTATTCATTTGAAGTAAATTCAGAGTGCTTACACACTTGCAAATGCAAACATCAATTACTACTATAATATCATACTTGGGCCTAAAATTACTCTCTAAGTGAGTTCGAAATATATAAATAATGAACACTATACCTTCCTATATTGTTTAGGTACCCAACAGGATATCTCACTGATTGGGACATCATTATAGACTACTTCTAACTTGACCTGATTATACCCTCATAGGTGGGATTAACAGAGAAATTCTAAATATTCAAATAGAATAGTTTCCAAAATGTAAGCCATATAAAATGCTGGAAAAATTGCCAGCTTAAACGTAGATTCTTGCATTCACACAATTTTTAAGGCAATAAAAAAAAATCTATTTCTTATCAAGAATATTTTCAAGAGGCCACCCAATTAATAGTTTTACAGGTGTGGGAGAGAACGTAAGAAAATATAGGCTATACACGTGATATAATGATAGTACCATAGCCCGACACGTTAGTTCACTTGCTAGCAGGATGGTCTACAGTGCAAAAGGTTTCGGGCTCGATTTCTGGTAGGGGTGTAATAGTCTAAGATCCGACTGCAGAATTAGTGCACTCATCGAGTGTTTGCTAAAAATCAAATTTTTAGGCATATTTATGATTAGGAAAATATATATCTACCAAGGTGCCTATAAAAATGTGGCCGCTACTATTTTTAATTAAATTATTGCAAATTGATTTTTCGGAAAAAATTTCATTCGCTGGTTTTTTAAATAAAATATCGTCCACTTTACGGCAATATACATGGAAACTGTGGAAAATCACGGTTGCCGTTGCGCACTTGGCCGCACCTTTTCGCAGCCAGGTGTAAACAGGTATGATTTTGATACGTTTATACGTTCATAACGTACATTTATTGTTTATATATCAAATTAAAGCTAATTTTTTTCTGCTTATTATGATATACGGTTGCTTAATTAAATCTGGCCGCAAATAAGGGTTACTGCATATTAAAGATGGTAAATATTTAAGATAGAGTGAAAGAGAGCTAGCGCGTAACATCATTAGTCAGACGAGGATAGTGATTGCCAGCTGGACGACACTTTAAAGCCGTTGCGCATGCGTCGAATGCTAGTGTTCTCAACTGAACAGCTGCGAATTTTCATTCTAACATAAAAACCACGATGTTTTGGAGTTCGTAATACAAAACGTTATATCTATTGTTTAATTTTGTGCATCTAAAAATTATCAAATTAATTAACATAAAATAAAATCGATAAAGATGAAGGTGTGTTTTCTGTGTGACAAAAAATTCAATGTACTTGACTTTAATAATACATCATTCAAAAAGTGTTTACTAATGTTATTGTTTCGTCGTAAGAAAAAATATAAATATCATGACACTTTATTGACAGTTGAATCTACTGATGATTTTGGATATCATACAGAGTGTCTAAAAAAAATGACAGTTCTGAAGCAAAAAGATAAAGAAGAATTCGAAGATTTTTGCAAAACACAAGCTGTAAGTAAAATTTCAATTGAACTTAAGAATAATATAGGTTATAGTTACGATATAAATAATACAGTGCTAACTTTGAGGTTTTTTGTTAAGAATTGTTTTTTTTTTAATTTCTTATTTTCATAGGAAAACGTAGTAACACAGTACCCTCTACGAATTCCTAAGATATTACATTTCTCACACAGGTAGAATTTTTCAGGTAGTCGGATCTTTTTGAACCTTCTTTCAAACAAACTATAAAATCATTCAGCAATATAATGTGGAGAAATAAATACTATTACCGACTTTCTTTGTTAACAATGCGTTATTTCTTTTCGAAAAAAATATATAATTGCCAATAATAGCAAAATAATTTTTTTTTTTACATATTTATATTCTTTTAGATCGACTTGATATTTTTGTTTAATTATATCAAATTTACTTTTACATAAGGAACCTTGGTTTCATTTTTCACCAATAATAATTTTTTGTCGTAATTTTTATAGTTGTCATTTTGAAAAAAACAAAATATTTCTTTTGGAGTATTTATTAAGTAGTCCCTACTGCTGTTTGAACCGGTGGTTGAGAACACTAGCATTCGACGCATGCGCAACGGCTTTAAAGTGTCGTCCAGCTGGCAATCACTATCCTCGTCTGACTAATGATGTTACGCGCTAGCTCTCTTTCACTCTATCTTAAATATTTACCATCTTTAATATGCAGTAACCCTTATTTGCGGCCAGATTTAATTAAGCAACCGTATATCATAATAAGCAGAAAAAAATTAGCTTTAATTTGATATATAAACAATAAATGTACGTTATGAACATATAAACGTATCAAAATCATACCTGTTTACACCTGGCTGCGAAAAGGTGCGGCCAAGTGCGCAACGGCAACCGTGATTTTCCACAGTTTCCATGTATATTGCCGTAAAGTGGACGATATTTTATTTAAAAAACCAGCGAATGAAATTTTTTCCGAAAAATCAATTTGCAATAATTTAATTAAAAATAGTAGCGGCCACATTTTTATAGGCACCTTGGTAGATATATATTTTCCTAATCATAAATATGCCTAAAAATTTGATTTTTAGCAAACACTCGATGAGTGCACTAATTCTGCAGTCGGATCTCGTACTATAATATTTATTATTTGATCAATTCTCAGCCTTCTTCTGGATGTTGTATATGTCTTAGAATTCAATAATTCTTTTTATATTTACCTATAGTCTATGCCTAACTAATTTGAGGAAAATCACCCAGATAATTTAAAATGTAGATAATCACAAAATTTTAATGTTAATTAAAATGTAATTGTTCAATAAAATGTATCATGCAGATAATCCCATATGAACCAATATCTAAGTTTGACTGACAGTATAAATATTCTTACCTTTAATTAAAAATATAAATACATATTAAAACATAGATAATTTAATTGATAATAATAATTGCAATTTTCACAAAATTGAAGATCATGAAACTATTTTTACTATATGTATATTAATGTATTCAGGGTATAATTATTATTATTAGCACCACGTCTTACTACCCGTTCGGGTTATATGCACTTACGCTAATGTGTAATGTTAGGGTGATTGTGAAATGAAATGGAAGACCTACAGTTTAACGTGGAATCCGAACCACGGTGGAGGCCTGGCATTCCTCACATTCACAAGTTGTGTTCAGGGTAATAAGTTTTGCCAATTTAAGTTATATAAAATAATGCCGTTTTCTGCATAAATAACGACTAAACTAGTTCAAATAGCTAAGAAATTAAAACACTATAAACTGCCTAAATTACTTTATTTTTCATGAAAAAGATTATTTTTACAATGGCTGTAAAAAGTGCTTTCAAATGTTAAGTATTTATTTCAACATTCTTGATATGCGATGTGTCGAAGCCTTGGGCTATCGCTTACAGCCATTCATTGTTTATTAAATTGTATATTCTGTGTTACTGATTCTGGAAAACCCTTAATATATAAAATAAACATAAAGCCTATCTGCCCATATAATACATTATGCTCATTCTCGGTTTCAAAGATTGACGTTTTCCAGTTTGTAATGGAAGAAACCATTGTTTATTATTTTAATAATTTTATATATATATATAATATATAATATATATATTCTTTACAGTTCACAGAGATCACAAATAAAACACAAATCTTTAAACTACTACAACATGTTTCAATAATGAAATAACTCCAGCAGTGATATAAAGATCAATATCACTAAAACATGAGGCTAAATATTTCAAGAGACAACTTGTGAATGATCGTTCAAACAGAAATCTCGCGTGGACGGCAGATTACTTGGATTTCTGTGATAATACAGCTGGAGTAGCCGCTGTGTGTTGCGCGAATTGTGGAGGCGGGCGCTATCACCCCTTCTTGTAAACTAAGCTACACTTCCCTACAAAGTTTTGATCTGGCGAGCCAACTTGGAATTTCAGTGCATATTTTAATGTCATACGGAAATCAAGTTATTCAGTAAATCGTTTCATATTTATAGATTAATTAGTATTAGTAAACAATTATTGAATTGTGTTGATTTTAAGGGAACTTTAAGTATACATAAATAGAGTATGCTTCTACCTACGGTAAAATCCCAGCTTTATCAAATAGGTATAGTATTAAAGATACTAAATTTAAATTTTCAAATTTTTATTTCAAAAACTGTGGCCTAAAACTTGATTTGGAAAACGTAAAAATGGAAGTTTCTTACCCTCATAGCTCGTTAGAAAAAATACATAAAAATATATTTATGGTGTGTAACATTTCATAGAAGAAAACTCTTGAATGGTGAAAAAAAATAAAATTCTGTACATATGGCCTTAATGTACAATTTACATCTAAATGTATGACGTACAAATTTCCCTTTTCTTCATTTTGTTATTTGGTTTCCTCTATTAGAAAGTTGCTTTGCGCGTTTCACCCTCCCTCCTGTGAGTTCCGAGAGAATGAAACCTAGGTTGGGGGATTGAGCTGTAACGATCGATTTTCTTTAAGAGGCAGCCATTACCTCTTTGTCCAATGACAGCAATGTAAAGTGTGAACTGTGTTGTTCTATTCATTGTAAAAGCCATATTGTGTTTGTTCCTTTTATTGTTTCTATCTATTTTCTTCCAAATATAATACAATTACCCACCTCCTAAAGCGAAAAGAGGCTTTCCTTATAGAGATATATTAGACATATTTAGTATGTAATTATATTAGTCTATTACTAGGTTTAACCAATTTTCAATTTAGCTTACTAAAAGTGAGTTATGTTTTTACATAAAGCTGGCTAAAAATATTTTCAATAAAAAAATTAATCAAAAGTGACTCACATCACTATTTCAAACTTACCCTTTTACAACTAAATAATAAATTACATGATTACACTCAAACAGAAGTATCTAAATATGGGTTGTGAATTCTTCATTTATTTTAAGTGACACTGGGATCAATTTAACAGTTTTTTTTAAAAAAAACATTAAAATCATTATTTTCCAATTTTGTTATATTTTTAAAAATGGGAAAGCTTGTTTTATTTGTCTCAATTCCACGGTTTTCTAAAGCATAATAGAGAAGGTCACACCACGATAATGCATCTGGTTTAAGCTATGTTACCAACTTAGGTTAATTGTTGTTACCCCTGGTATGAGACAAACTTTTAAATGAACGGTACAATGGAAGTTTTAAGAGAAAACTATTTTTCTCTCAATATTATTAATTCTAATTTTGTTGAAATACCATATCTGACTTGTCCGACCAAGTACAAACACTACCAGAGTTTTTAGCTGGCTGAAGTTAGAGTTCGTAGCAACAAATCCATAAAAATTTGAGCAGTATTAAGAAAAATATTTTTCAGCAAAACTTACCAAGTGCAGAGCTTTTTGGTAATGGAATCTTGCTCTGCATAATTAGACCTCTTGCTGGTTTACTGTTTGAATTCGCTGAAAAACAAACAAATGATAATTATTGTAAAACTATTAATTTTGTTTTGTTAATTGTCTGAGTACTTAAAATTTGAGCCTAAGCCTTTAATAAAGGTCCAGGATGTAGTCTCAGCAAATTTGGGCTTGGGGCTGTGATGTGTGGGGCAATGAATGACTGATTGCTGGCTCTCTATTTGTTCAGCTTTTTTTTTTGTTAAGTGTGAAACTAACACATTCTTTTCATTGCAATAATATTAATGGTATTAAAATTTCCAAGATGTTATATTTTCTTTTAAATAAGAGTTTTAATCTTTAGTCAAAACTTCTTTCTATTTCAATAATCATTTGATTTAGATAAGTTTTTTAAATTAAGTTTATCTTTATTGAATTATAGTTTGGCTCAATTTAATAGCCAGGAGATTTCCTTGACAAGAAATCAAAAAACGTGAATTCGGATACCCCTAAATTTTGTTCCGTTCAACGGAATGATTTAAAAGTGGGAATGCTGATATCTCAATTAAATAGACTAGGCTTACTATTACGTTTTAAAAATTGATCACTAAGTACATCAGGTGAAAGCTCGAAAATGACGAACCTACAAAATTTCGATCTGATCTTGAGCTTAAGTGACGAGCTCAGCTCGAAGCTGGATATGAGTCTCGCAGAGCCCAGTTTATTCCAGTAAAAACTCTTGCTGTATAATTTTTAACAAAATTAAGCTTGTTTAAAAAAAATTTTCTAATGTCCAAAAATCAGTTATTTGTAAACAGCCCTCTAATATCTAAATATATTATTTATCATAAAAAATAACTCTCAGATATTTATTTAGAACTAGATCTTAAAGACCATTTTAAAATTAAAAAAATTTTTTATAAATTATATGTTATTTGTCAGGTCAAACATTTCCTAGAAATTCATTCTAAGCAAAATTGTTTTAGAGAAATTTTTTAAAATTTTACTTAAAAAATCACTCATCAGCAAACTACCCTTAATTTGAGGAATATGTTCAAGATGGTAAAAAGTCCTGTCTGAACAAAATTCATCAAACAAATTCAGATCCATACCAAGGGACAGACAAAATTTCACTTTTTATTGGTCAGGGGCAAGTTTTGCCATATAAATGAGCCATTATTGAGGCCGAGGCTTCATAACTTACATTTATCAATGGTAGTTTAAAAAACGTTAGAAAAAGTTATAATATACCAAACATAATATATATTTTAAGGTTGGGATATGTTGCCCTTCGAACAAATAAGAACAAGATTGTTTATCAATAATATACTTATTATCTTGATCAAAACATTAACTATAAAAGAAATATATATATACAGCACCCACTGGGTTGATCAATAAACTTGACTTGGCAAAATAACTGTTGGCCTCAAAAATTACTTTAACACCTTTTGCGCTTCCTTCTCAACTTAAAACTGTATTAAGAACATAAATTAAACTCACATTCATCAGATAGATTATAGCGGCCATCCTGGGAATGCTCTGACAATACAGTGTTCACGGGTTTTTTTTAATCAAAGGCTTCGTTAAAATTATCAATAGCTTTATTAGTCTTCGTTGAGAAATCCAAGGGCTCATTGAAATCAAGCATTGTATTATTTATACTAGTTAGATTATTTCCTTTTTGTTTAAAATAATCTTTTGAGTTTTCCAAACGATGACCAAGCTTGATGAACTAGTTGAGGTTGTATTTTCTAACAACTTTCCAGACAATTCAGACACCATGAAAGTTTTGCACATTTCTCCGGTTGCTTGAACAATTGAATCAACTGATGAAGTAGATGGTAAATTTGGGAAAGAAACACATTCTATAGTTTCCAACGAGGGTTCATCACTAGTCATCAGCTCACTTTCCTGTAAAGTTGTTGTGATAAATGTTATTTCACATGGGTTTTCACTGAGATCACGATTGTTTTCAGTCACAATAAATGTCAAATCAAGTTCATCTTCGGTAGTTAAAGTTTTGTCAACATCTTCAACATTTTCACCATCTTGAGAGTCTGAGGAAAAAAAAGATTTTGTATTTTAATATAAAAGCCTTTATTATAATGTTCATGTTTGCCAGTAATTTATACAACTGTAATGGTAACAATAAAATATTATCAAAGGAGCTTAAATTGTGTTTTTAAAAATAATAAAAAACATAAGCATGTTAATTTAAAAAAAAAAGCCTGCTCTTAACTTTTTGGAATTTTTAACTATTGTTAAATGCTCTTATTTGGCTTTTACAAGGAAAGAAACATGCACACACTTTATATTGCTGCCACTGGACAAATAGGTAATGGCTGCCTTGGAAAAGAAAATTGATAATTAACACCCCTCCAGTTAGGTTTCATTCAATCAGAACTTATCAGGAGTGAGTGTGAGACTGAGCGCAACCCAACTTCCTTAAAGAGGGGGGGGGGGGGGAAAAGTAAATTACACTTCACTTTATGAGGTTTTCCTTAAAGATATATATTTATAATTCACATCTAGTATCTATCCATTTCCTGCATTTGTCCTTTATATTATTCCTTATTCCATGTATTATTCTTTATTCCAGAAGAGGTTTGCCTTATGGAGATAGTTTGTATTATATTAACATACAATGTCAATTTCTTGCGTTTGTCCTATGATACTCCTTTTATATGCTCTTATCTAAGCATCCTATCATTATTTACAAATTTTCTTTTTCTCCTGTTAGTGTTTTGATTGTTTCCTCTTTTAGGAAGTTTGAGTTGGGCATTTTCAAACTCCTTCCTGATGAGTTCCTATAGAATGAAACCCAGTTCAGGGGATTGGGCAGTACCAATAAATTTTCTTTAAGGGAAAACAATTACCTCTTTGTCCAATGGGAGCAATGTAAAGTGTGGACTGTGGTGGTCTTTTCATTGTAAAAGCCATTTGTGTTCGTTCCTTTTCTATATTTCTATCCACCTTTCCTGTACCTTATCCCAAATATAATAAAGTGAAAAGAGGTTTTACTCATTGAGATATTTTATATATTCACATCTCAAGTATATAAGATAAGCAATTAAAGATATAAGACAACTATAAGCAGTATGTATTTATCAGTGGGATCAATTTATTATTTAGATGGAGGTACCACAACTTGGTTAAATTTTTGCACTAAAAATATTCAATATTATAAAAATGAAATTTGTAAAATTACAGTAGTATTTTTGGTTATTAATCTTGTTACATTCACTTACCAAATACTGAAGATGCCACATCTGAATCTGACCATAAAGACTTTGATTGAGAAGATTTGACATATTTCCCTAAAAATAAATGTAATAATCACTACACATTTATTGTCATGTACACTGTATTATATATTTATTATATGTTTTGTTCATTAAATAAAATTGGCAAATTAAAAAAATTCTTAAACACCAATATAAGTCACGTATTATATATTAATGGTAGTTCAGTATGTAGGGAAAGAAAGCCCTCAACAAATAGCAAACACACTTGAGTTGTGGTTATCTGCGCCAGTTCTAGGTCTTAACAAGTGCATCCGTTTAATCCGCTAGTAATCAATGAAAAAAAAAATCAATTACAAACACCTTAAGTGTTACATTGGAGACAGCAAAGTACAAATGCTGTGCATGAGGTTGGTATATAATAGAGTACTACTGCAGTTGCATTTGCTTGCTCGTGTAGAGAGCAACACTGTTTTGTTTTGCTGATAAAAACTATATCAAAGGAGGTGTGCATGAAGTGTAGCTACACGAGTCAAACCAATACTGAATATTACTTACACTCAGATTCTGTATTATCGTTCTGTACGGCCTGGAATGCCACCACTTTAGGCCAGTTTATCGCGATTAGTGTATTTGTTAGATATGAACTGAAATAGCTACCTACACTGATAATCACGCAACCTCAGGACTAAAGCTCTCCAAAAATATGATTATCAAGGTTTGAATCTCACCTGGATTAACTGGAATGAGTTCCCCACAAATAGTTTTATCATCTCCTCACCATTCTAATGTACTTCATTGTGAAAAAAAAATGTACTAATTGTGTCTTATCAACAAAAAGAAACGTCGAGATTAATAAAAATTTATGTGTTGGGCGCCAATCCTGGAAACTAGGAGAAAGAATAATAAAAAAATAAAATAAAAAAATAATAAATAAATACACTATAATGAAAATTTATCAACTCGAGACCACTGGGTGTGGTTGGAGAACTTTACCTAGATATTAAATGTCAATGTTACAATGGTGTGCTGTAAGTTTCCACAAGAGTTGAGAGTAATTAAAAAAAAAACACGAGCAATTTAAATACAATGGAATCATTAAAACAAAATGTACTAATTGAGATTACAATAAAAAAAAACAATTGTTGAAACTTTTGTGGGTTATTATTATTATCATTATTGTTTCCCTTTTACTACATCCCAAACCTACCTAAGGATATCCGAATAAATATAATGCTAATATGACAAAATAAAATATATGGTATTACATAAATTCTTAAACAAAGTTAAACAATTAAATGAACAATCTCTGAAAGGATTAAATTTAGGAGTTTTAAATATATATATAATAATAGAGTGAAAGAAAATAATATATAGTATATATAGGCTAAACTTTTATATAATATATAGTTTTGAGTAAGACAAAAAAAAATTGTATTGTTGAGGAACAAGAAAAAATAAATCAATAGAATTAATATTTTTACATAAAAATAAAATATTAATCAATTCCCTGGAATAGATAGAGTCTGAATGTATTTAGTCCTTTCTGCAAAGTTTTTGCATATATCCTGATAGCTTGATAAAAAAAAATGAGAAATAAAATATATTTAAAATTAAGATTTGGCTGGACCTCACCAATGAATTCATCCATGTTGAAACAGAATGTCTGAAGTCTGTTTCCTTTTATTTATTCCAACTCGTCCACAATTTGAAGAAATAAACACTCTAGTTCTTCTCCAGACACTTAACTTTCCATTTGAGTACTTGCACTTTTACTTTCGAACCATTATTACACTTGAAAACTAAATTTAATTAGGAGCTATATAGATTTTGCTCCATGTTAAATGACACTCCGGAAGAAAGAACCCTCATCCTCTTCAAATAATGTTCTAGGAATCAAATTTAAAAACGTTCTATTCTCTACTAAGTTCAAAGAGAAAACTAATACATTAAAATAAAAGATAAAGTGTTGGCTATGAACTGAATATAAAATAAAATACAAATTTAATATCAAGATTTAAATATATGTGTGTGTTTCTTAAAAGAATTAAATGTTTATTTTAATCTGTCAACAATTGAAATGCGCGCTAGTTTGGAACGTCTTCTTTTTTCTTTTTTTTTTTCTTACTACTTTTACAAGCACGAGACTCGCCACTCACTTGTTCATCATATCTGCGCATGCGTTGAAATAAATCATGGCTGACATTCAAAATAAATAGAGAAGAGTCAACAGACCTCTTGGAAGGAAATTAATATGTTTAATAAAAGGTAAGTGTTCTTCCTTTGTCAAAATTAATTGTTTAAATTATTTAAACAGTGTTAGACGTTCTATATTCTGTCCTTTTAATTTATTTAAATGGATATAAATAGTATTATTTGTCATGCCGTGACACAGCGTGTTTCAAACGAAAATAAATTTGAAACTATTTACAAAGCTTGGGAAAAATATAGGGAAATAAATGGTAGGGTGGCAAATAACGTTACATCATTTTAACTCCTGTGCTAGTTCCTATTTCATAGGAAGAGTATTAAAAAAACAACAAGAAGACAACTCTGAAAAACCTTTTCCTATATTATTAAAGTCTAATGAAAGAGGTAGAGAAGGATGTCAACCTGACATAATAGTTAGGTTAGGCCTTGATAGAAACAATTAACTTCTCTTTCATGCGTATAACCTGAACGGGTAGTAAGACGCGGTGCTAATAATAAACTTCTCTCTACATTTCTTCATACACTCTTCACATCTTGGGAAGATTGATTCACCGATTTGTGAAAGACTAAGTTGCTTTAATATCAATGGGTATATTTGTTTAAAGGGGTAAAGAAGAAACCAAACCTTAAATATAGGTACATTTTTCTAAAACCGTATGCTTAATTTAATCAACTGGTTATGTCAATTGAATAGCCGCCTAGAACAAGGTTGTAACCTCATTTTTTTCCAAGTTGACTTTTTCATGGAACAAGGTTGTAAAATGTAAGCTGCACACAACAGGGATATTGTAATTTATTCAGGTGGTATTTTTTATTAGTGTTAGGTTGGCTACAAGTTTTCTCTGAGCAGAACAAGGTTATATCAGTAAATAAGATGGTGGATGCATCAAGTTTATCTCACAAAATGTGCTCAACACCATATACATAAGAAAAAAGAAAAATAATAATGGAAAAACAAAGTGAGAGTGGCGTGATGTTAAATGTAAAAAGCTTAGAGATGCTGGAAAACAATATACTTCCAAGAGGGGCAAGATTATAGCTGCGAAAAACTCACCAGATGAGGTATGGAGAACAAGGTTGTAACCCAACTTCTTTAGATGACGATTGTAATATTACATTTCATTAACTAACATCCTTGTAAAATTCAAATATTTTTTTTACCATTGATTGATTTTTTCCAATAGGTCATTTGAGTGCAAAATCGGATTTAACCCTTTTGCTGTGATGATCGGATACATCCCATATCAGCATTATAGCCATTGACTGTGGAAATCTACTTTACCCCATGACGTGTAAACTTTATCTACCTTTGCTGCGACAGTCGGAAATAGCCATAAGAGTATTAGAATGCTGAATTGTTCATACTAGCATGCCCATGCGCCTTGACACCTGGTGTTAGCTTTTGAGAACTGTCAATTACCAGCTGCTAAATCATAACAATAGATAGCATTGTTTACTTCCACATTTCACTACTTGTAGCACAGGTGCATATTTATGTGGCAGTGAACATTGTTGGGGGAATTTATTAGTGTAGTATTGTTATATTTACCTAGTTATTCTACTGTGTTAGTAACCTTTAATTTATGATTGATGAATTCATGCCATGTGAAGTATAATAAATATAATATTTGGTTAGTATGGCAATTGGGAAATTAAATAATTCGGTGAGTTTTAAAATGTATTTTATTCCTTCTAATTGCTATTTTATTTTTGTTCTTTCCCTATTTCCTATTTTGAAGCCATGCCTAACACAAATATATGATCTTATAGACTACACTGAGGAAAGCATCAATGTAGCACAAAATTGTCCAAGTTGTATTGATGTAATCTAATTTTCAGAAGTTTTAGTTTTATTACATAAGGCCTATATTAGGCCTGTCAAATCCTCATTTAGCGTTTGGTTTGACACTATTGTGGGTTGCAATTAAAATAAAGAATGGTTCTGATAGCAGAATAACATTGCATTTGGGTAAAAATGTGACATAAATAATATGTGATACATAAAATTTTATCGATATAAAATATATATTACTATGCGATTTATAGACAATGTGGTGCTAAATTTCATAATTAAAATGCATTACTAGTTGAAAATCACATTATTTGATCATAATCATGCAAATTTTCAGATTTTGAATTTTTGAATTACTATTAGCATTTCTGAAGGTAAGAAGTAACAATTAAATATGCAACAAAAGGTTAAGTATAATTTTTTTTGTATACAATAGGTTTGAACTAGCCACTTTTAAATCAATGGTAAAAAAAATCATTTATATTGAATTTTAAAGGGGAATAAAGTAAAACTTTAATTTGATGTCCAAGGGACATCTAAAGAAATTCGAATAAACCATTTTTATTAATATCAGAGGGCTGGTACACAATAAATCCATAACTGAAAATATGATGCATATAAACACTTATTTTTATATATGTTATGAAAAATTACTTACACAAAATATACATGAAAAACCAAGAAAAAGCCGGGACAACACATTCCATATTCTAGAAAACCCTCTCTTTACCTGTGAAGAATCCCAACTTTCCCTTTTAATATGAGTCACATTCTTTTAATACATGATGATTTAATAAAGATTGTTAACTTAAGTTTAAACGAGTACAAACTCAAGAGAATTAGCAAAATGTAGGCTTCAAATTATCCATATAGCTCCTTCTAAAATTAGATTGAAATATTTTTTACCATTGGTTTAAACAAGAAATTATTGCTATTGTGTGATTTCAAGGATGTGTATGCAGATGCTCTTATGAATCTAAACCAATCACATTAGAAGACGGCACTTTTAGCACAAAACTGTGTCAGACTCCAAGATATTAAAAGAAGAGAGGTTAAAAAGCATTTTCTCTAGACATGGCAGTTTTTCCTACTTTCTATCAGTACCATCAGATAAAACTTACCAGGTTTGCAAGAGAATGTTGTGGCATGTTTATAAAGTAACTCCTTGTAGAATACAGAAGTTGCAAGAGAAACTAAAATGTGGAGAGTCATTATGTGGCAAGAGAGGGAAATATAAAATTCTGCCCTATGCCTTTCCTGAGAATACAAAGGAAGCTATCCAAGATCACAACCAATAGTTGACAGCACAGCAAAGTCATTACAGTTGCCAAACATCGGAAAAGGGGTTACTTATCGGCTGATCTGAATTTGAAAAAGATATCTGATATGTTTGGAGAAGAAAATCCTGAATATAAATGCAATGAACACAGATATTTTCAACTCATATTTGGTCTTCCCAGAACAGATTCTTGCTCATGCTGTGACACGCATGTAGACATTATTTCGTATAGAGACGGCTGAAAACAGAAGGGCTTTTGAAGTTCCAAGTAGAGTACATCATTATAAAACTGAAATCACTTACAAAGCAATGAATGAGGATGCAAAAACAAAGTCTTAACTATATTGTACTGTATACAGATTTACAGCAAGTGCTTTTCTGCCCTATAATGTTCCACTCATTTGTTTTCAATCAACGGAATTATTCTGATTACAAATAAAGCCATTCAAAATGCTGGTAAGAATTAAGCATAAATGTGTTTTTGGCATGAGCGTAGGGCAGGCGAAGTTCAGCCAAAATTGATTCATGATTATCAAAGTATATCACCTCAAACTACCAGCTCCTTGACCAGAATAATAATTGGCGTATGCTGTCACTTGGTCAGTATTTAATCACACTAAAGTTTTTTACAGTGATTAATTAGAAGTTCCTGGTATCGGGTCAGTTTTTTCATTGTGACCGAAACTTTGTTATGATAGACTGCCGAAAGAAAAATTGGACTGTATATGTTAATAAACACTGGATTGAAGTTATAGCTTCAGCAAGGTCAAGTAAACCTTTCCTTGTATACAATATGCAAACTGAGGACTTGAATGCTCTTGAAACATTCTCTTAGAAGGGACCCTGACTCTAAGATAATCATCTCATTGGAATAAGATATCAGCAGATGATCCAGGAACATTGTGTTAGAAACAGCCATAATGTAGTGAAGCCTTGGTAAATCAAGAGGAGTTCACCGAATGAAATATCTTTTCTTCATTCTCAACCGTTAGATATTTGCCCTGTGAGTGAGCATTAATTATAAAGATCTCAGAGTTTCCACTGTATATTATGCCGATGTAAACCCGTGTATGCCTTACTGCACACTTATCACACGGTTATGTGATCTGATCAATTGTGATTCTTATTCTTATAAAATGAGTAAGACTTTTAATGTTGCACACATTTATTTAGCTGATTACACCTTTGGTACTGAAGATTTGATATTAAATGATAGTTTTTGTTAATTTATAGACGGTTTTTCTGTGATATTACAATGGTTTATATTCTGAGTACTGTGTACTGTATGGAGTTATGTAACTCTTTTGTTATTTTACGAGTTCTCTATGGATTCTTACGCAAAGTTGCTTATATATGACCTACCCCTTGCCACTTTGACCCCTTGTCACATGATTTATTTAAATGCAACGGAGTTGATCTTTTAAAGACAGAAAGCTTTTAAAATGTAGTGTATTAAAATTACTTCTGAAAACGCCCGATTATCCATGGATGAAGTATTAAAAGGAAACTTTACATACAGATCTTTAAAGAAAAATACACTTCATCCACAACTTTTTAATATGAAAGGATCAAACGTATCATCACAACATTCATAAAAGAAAGTTGAAGATCGATGAATATGGCAATACATTTTGCTGGATACAGCATTTAGCAAGACTGAGCTGAGTAATGTAACTTAAGTTAATTTGTCCGAAAAGAATATCAGTTTATAAATGATAAAGTACATAACATTTTTATGCACACAGATTAGTATTGGCGTGTATCAAGATAAATATGTGCAATATAATTTTCTGGTACTAGAATTGTTATAAGAATGAAGCTTGATGTAATTGTACTTAAGTAATTTGTCCGATAACAGGAATTATATGGTTACAGACTTGTATTTGATATGGTTACATACTAGTTATTCGTATATGGTTACAGCCTTGTATTGTATATGGGCAGTGTACACTTTAATTGAATATTTAAACTGTTTATATATTTACTGCTTGTATTGTATATGGTTAATTGTATTCATTGTTATGGTTTACAGCCTTGTACTTCTGTATATGGTTACAGCCTTGTACTCTGTATATGGTTACAGCCTTGTACTTCTGTATATGGTTACAGCCTTGTACTTCTGTATATGGTTACAGCCTTGTACTTCTGTATATGGTTACAGCCTTGTACTTCTGTATATGGTTACAGCCTTGTACTTCTGTATATGGTTACAGCCTTGTATCTGTATATGGTTACAGCCTTACTTGTATATGGTTACAGCCTTGTACTTCTGTATATGGTTACAGCCTTGTACTTCTGTATATGGTTACAGCCTTGTACTTCTGTATATGGTTACAGCCTTGTACTGCTGTATATGGTTACAGCCTTGTACTGCTGTATATGGTTACAGCCTTGTACTTCTGTTATTGGTTACAGCCTTGTACTTCTGTATATGGTTACAGCCTTGTACTTGCTGTATATGGTTACAGCCTTGTACTTCTGTATATGGTTACAGCCTTGTACTGTCTGTATATGGTTACAGCCTTGTACTTCTGTATATGGTTACAGCCTTGTACTTCTGTATATGGTTACAGCCTTGTACTTCTGTATATGGTTACAGCCTTGTACTTCTGTATATGGTTACAGCCTTGTACTTCTGTATATGGTTACAGCCTTGTACTTCTGTATATGGTTACAGCCTTGTACTGCTGTATATGGTTACAGCCTTGTACTGCTGTATATGGTTACAGCCTTGTACTGCTGTATATGGTTACAGCCTTGTACTGCTGTATATGGTTACAGCCTTGTACTTCTGTATATGGTTACAGCCTTGTACTTCTGTATATGGTTACAGCCTTGTACTTCTGTATATGGTTACAGCCTTGTACTTCTGTATATGGTTACAGCCTTGTACTTCTGTATATGGTTACAGCCTTGTACTTCTGTATATGGTTACAGCCTTGTACTTCTGTATATGGTTACAGCCTTGTACTTCTGTATATGGTTACAGCCTTGTACTTCTGTATATGGTTACAGCCTTGTACTTCTGTATATGGTTACAGCCTTGTACTTCTGTATATGGTTACAGCCTTGTACTTCTGTATATGGTTACAGCCTTGTTCTGCGTTCAGACATGAGTTTTTCTATTATTTATATTTTTATTTATTTGTAATCATCTAAAGTGCTGGTAATGATCTATATACATTCAATACACATCTTTTATCGTATTTATTGTCATTTTGGCTTTAAAAGATTAAATGTAAGTATACTATATGTTTTTTCTCACTTGTGAACAATTTAAAATATGTGGGTTACATACAACCTTGTTCTGGCTGGCTATTTGTAGCGAACTTTAATTATTTTATAAATAGTGTGTATGACTGTGGTAAGTTAAGCCTACATTTAATTATTGTTATCACTAGAGCCCGTATTTGTATGCAAAATCAAATATTAAAATATGCTTGCGAATATGCACAAAAAATATACAAGATATGCACCATAATAGGAAAAACAAATGAACAAAAATAAAATAAACTATATGTTTTGCAGAAAATATTACCTTATTCATGGTTGTTATAGTATATAAGGAAAGTCATACCGATATTTTCTTCTGTGAAGCTCCTTTGTTTGTCAGTGAAGAATGTTTTATGAAATGAAAATGTCCTTTTGACCTCACATGATGTCATAGGTGCATGTTAAAAACACAGTGAACACAGAGTTCTTTTACAGTGAATTACTCTTCCCTTTCAGTTTTTTCCACCAGACAACTTTATGCTAGTTTTACAAACTGTTTTGTGACCATTATTTTTATTTAATACCTGACTAAAATTATCGAATGCAATTTTAACAACATCGCAAGTTTCCAAAGACAATGCTACAGAAATTTGAGCTATCAGAGAAAGGAGAACTACAAGGAATTACTTTGATCCTCCAACTGTGTTAGGACATAAACACATGCACGCTAGTTTTGTTTTATTTTATACCCAAATGACTGCAGAGATTTTACTAATTCATTAATTATTAACTAGCTAGTGATAGAACGGGGATAAGTAATAATTTAATATGACAGTTACGAGTAGAATATGCAGTTTTATCTTAAAAATGTTATAGTATGCATGCAAAATCACTTTCCCCCAAGAATATGCATATATATGCCAAATGGTCTATTTAAGGTGTGAATTACAAATTATTTCATTTCCGCATACCTTTAGATATATAAGAAAGAATATGCATTTTGCATACAAATCCGGGTTTTAGTTATCACATTATAGCATCAGGATTCTGGTAAGAAGAAAACTAAGTTACAAAAGTTACTAAAACAATGTTAATATATTCAAACATCAAGTCATGTGACCTGCAACTATCACACTCGATAGATATGATCAATACTTTTAAAATAATATTCATAATATAAATGTTATCTACGTTAACCACATATATATATATTCTAAACTGTTATTCCTATGAAAATTGGACTATACAATAAATGGTTAGTACAAAACCTCGCTAGGATAACTTTATGTTTCATATACGCATTGTCTCTAAAGGTCCATTTTAATTATATTAGTATTAGTTAACATTTCAGCACTGTTTCCCAACAAACAAAACACACTATTACTTTTGCTATGTATCCGACACTCAGCTCAGTCGGTGGCGTGACTGCCTACTGAGCTAAGGGTCCCAGGTTTGATTCCAGGCATGGCTGAAAATTTATCATTGATGAAATATGGGTTTACCCTTTAACAGTGATAAAGTAACAGTTGGGGACTAGATGTTTTTGTGCCTGTCCTAATCAAGTTAGATTATAGGGCATATGAAGCTACGACAGGCCTAGTCAGCCGGCCTTGGAAAATATATAGCTTGAATAAAAAACGGACTGGGCTGGAAACATTAATGAATGTAGAATTTGGAAGGTACAGGAAGGATGGGTAGAAACATTTAAAAGGAATAAACACAATGTGGGTTTTACAATAAAAAGAAGAACACAGTTCACACGCTTACACTGCTGCCATTGAATAAAGAGGTAATAGCTGTCGTTTGAAGAAAATTATCATTACAGCCCAATCCCATGACCCGGGCTTCATTCTATAGGAACTCATCAGGGGGGAGTGTGAAATGAGCAACAGAAAAAAAAGGGAAAATCCTATCATTCTTTACCATTTTCATTTTTCCCCCTTTGGTGTTTTGTTTTGTTTCCTCTTTTAGAGAGTTGGGTTGCGTGTTTCACAGTCTCTCCTGATGAGTTCTGATAAAATGAAATCTGGGTTAAGGGATTGGTTTTCTTCAAGAGGCAGACACAACACTCTACACTGCGGCCATTGGACAAAGAGGTAAACTGATCTTTTCACTGTAAAAGCCATATGATGTCCACTCCTTTTATATGACATTTCTATTCACCTTTCCAATACCTTCTTCCAAATATAATTTACTGTTCAGTTAATAAGAAATAGTAATGAATATGATTAGCTCATTATCCTGTTCTATGTTCAGGAGAAGAAACAGATATAAAAACGACAAGGCAACGAACAAATGGCAAAAACAAAACCCAAATTCAATCAAGGAAATGTAATTTGAAGTGTGTCCTAATAACACAGAGTATAACCGTCTTATGAAAAGTGAACCAGACCCACCATGGCCAAACATTTAATTGTAATATTAATACCAGACAGTATGTAGAGTTCAAACATTTAATCTCAGATTGTAAAATATAATTCTAGGAAAATGACTATTAAAAAATCTGGAGTTGTCTGACACTCCCCGGTTTTCAAAAGCTGGCAACAATGGGAGTTTCATTGAAAGTTTGTGGTGTTTGTATGATCTCTAAAATAACTTAATTATATAGTGCCAATTGAAGTATTTAATTAATGGTTAATTTAAGTGGTATAAAATAAACTAATAATGCAATACAACTTGTTAAAAAAGTAATCATACAGATGTCTACTAAGAAAGGTTCTTCCTTCATAAATTTGCAACCATCAAATTAAATTTTGTTTCAATAATATCTCTATGTGAATAAATATTGTGAATAAATTTTTTGCAGAGATTGTTTGGAAAAGGTCGTAAACTATTTAAGTTTATATTCCATAAGTTAGCTATAGTTTTTATTTTACAGATAAAATTTAATTTTAGTTATCAATTAAAAGAAAATTAAAATATTGGAACATAATATGAGAGTGGTTTACTCACGTGCAGAAGACACATTTTCAGACTTAATACTAGGGAGATTCTCTTTCTCTGCTGCTTTAGTTTTGGCCAAAGTTCCACCTAAAACATATTAAACCAAAATATATTATCACACTCAAGCTTATAAGTACACAGTTTATAAAATAAGCTTTATTCATTCCTAATTTAATTTGAGACATATTTTATAATTTGATACCGCATATTACAATATTACATTGTTTAAGTGATATTGAAATATATAATTAATTCAATCTGGGTCAAGTGTACCGAAGGACTTTTTCTAAACGATTTTCTACTTGTTTGCTGTTAATTTGGGTAAATTTTCTTTAAATTCTACCTTAATTCCTACACCATTAGGTGTATTTGTAAATAGTAAGGATATTGAATTAGGTTTATATTTTTTGTTTTGTTTCTATTAGTTTAATTATGAGGTTTACACTAAAAAATAAATGGTACGGCGCACCGCACAGACTTTCTCTCTCTTTCTATAAACTCGCAAGATTTCTGAACGGAATAATGTACATTGTATCATCACACCTCCACATAGGAACACGCATAAAATAATATACAATGATATAGAATCAATGAGAAAAGAGGCGCATCTTTGTCCACCTAAGAGCATTTCAAACAGTTTAATGTCTTCCACAAGGGTCAACACTTCGTATTAAAATTTCAATTTCTGGTTAAAATTTTAACATTTTATAAGGTGTTGCAGATCTTCAAGTCATCGCATTGATATTTAATTATTCATTTATACATTTTGACCAATAGAAAATTTAATATTGACTATTGAGTCTAAAATGGAGATAGATCATTGCTGTGCAAACATTTCTCCTAAGAGCTTTAAGGAAAAATAACATACTTTTTTTAGATACTTATATTTAATTACTCTATGGCATTGGAGAATTATTGCGTTAAGACTTAAGTAGTATATGTTTACAACTAAAGCTCACAAAATTGTATTAATTTATTTGCAAATATCTCAGAAACTGTTGCTTTTATAAAAATATGTGTCAAATACAAGTTTTTTATTTCTAATAGTCCTACAATTTTGCAATGATAAGTTGTTTAGTTTCTCAAATAGTTGTGGAGATACGGAAATTAACGCTTCTGTAAAGTACCCTAAAAATCATTTTCATAGGAAAATCAAAATAGCCAGTTTATTTATAATCTTAATCAACGCCTAGATACGAATTTTAATCAAAATTGTTTGAGCAGATTTAAAGAAAACCAATTTTTTCTCTTTTCGCCCTTCAGTAAACTACCCTTAATTTTAAGTTTTTATAGACACACAGACAGACGGCATTGCAAAGACTATTTTTTAGGGTTCGGGGGGTCATGAGACGTTGACATCCATCAACATTTCAGGTTAGTTTTTTTTACGGTCGCAATACTTAAGCTTTAATGTCCAAAAAGTTAAAAAAATTCATATAATTGCGTATAGATTGAAAGTTATTGATTTTATAAAAATATGTTTCGGATATAATATTTGTATTATAAATATATATACATATTTGTAATGCTAAGTAATTTCATATCTCAAATAGTTTCGGAGCTATTATAAAAAACGTTAATTAACGCGTCAGACCGGAGCCCTTAAAGCCATTTTGCCGAAATATTGAGGGTAGCCATTTTGTTTGTAATATTTATTAATGTTTATAAATGAAATTTAATCAAAATCGTTAGAGCCGATTTTGAGAAAATCGACTTTTTCTCTTTTTGCCCTTCAGTAAACTACCCTTAATTTTAGGGTAATATTATATAGACCTAACACAGCACAGACAGTGCATTGGCACAAGACACTTCATTTTTAGGTTCGGGGGGTCATGAACGTCGACAATCCATCAACAATTCGGTTCGATTTTTTTTGACGTCCATACTTACTTTTAATAGAGAAAAGTTAAAAAATGCACTATTTAATGCAATAGAATTAAAATAACAGAAGATTTATAAAATTAATATGATTTTAGGATAAAATATTTGTATTAATAAAATAAATACTTATTTGTAATGCTAAGTAATTTCATATCTCAAATAGTTTCGGAGTTATTATAAAAAATGTTAATTAACGCGTCAGACCAGAGCCCTTAAAGCCATTTTGCCGAAATATTGAGGGTAGCCATTTTGTTTGTAATATTTATTAATGTTTAGAAATGAAATTTAATCAAAATCATTAGAGCCGATTTTGAGAAAATCGACTTTCTCTTTTTGCCCTTCAGTAAACTACCCTTAATTTTAGGGGTAGATATACAATTCCAAAAACCCCTCGGGGCAACACTATGGAAACCCTAGATATCAAGTTTCAGCTCAATCAGTAAAATAGTTTAGGCTCTAGTTGGAGGTACAGACAGACAGACAGACAGACAGACGGAAATTCAAAAACCAATTTTTCGGATTCAGGGAGTCATGAAACGTCAAAATTCATCAAAATCTCGAGTTCGATTTTTTTGACGATCACCATACTTTCTCTACCTGTAAGATAGAGAGAAAGTAAAAATGGCCACTAGCTTCTTAAATGCAATTAGAAACTTAAAAATAACAAAAGAAGATTACAAAGCCAATCTAGAGGGTATGATTTTAATAAGATAAGGAATCAGCTATTAAATTAGTAAAATTAATAAAAATGAAATCAAAAAATTTTCAAATTTTTAATAGACTATAATCCGTTCATGATAGGTCTTTACCTAAATGACAGTTCAAAAATTGTATGTTTAGGTTTTGAGTTGCCAAGACTGGTAAAATATCATTGTTTTGTTATAAATGTTAAGTTTTTTAATCACATGTTATATTTTACATTAAAAATAATATAAACTTAAATTCTCTCGTACTATTTCAATACTTTTAATCATTCTTTTATCCAATCCGAAACCATATTTTAAACATAATTGAAATACTTATTCTTTGTTTTGGAATGTTATCTATGATGTGTAATATAGTGCATAGATTAATAACTTTTAATACAGGCATTGTATTTACTTGGTAAAGATAAATACTTTTATATTTATTTGAGATATAATTAATTTATTTTATTATTAGTTTGTTTTTTTAGAAATATTTAACTGAAGAAAATATAATCATCCACTGCGTGGGTGCACCATTTTAAACAACTTGTTTGCGCCATTGTCAACCACATGGTTAATATTCGTTGGTCACCATTTTAAAGCCATATTTGTTAGACCTTTTGTGAAAGTGCTCTGAATAGTAATCATTTTAACTGGAATAAAAGGATAAATAAGCTTTGTGGACAACCTCAAATAAATATTAAAACTTGTTTAATCTAAATATATTTCATAGAGTTTATTATATTTTTAACTTTAGATTCAGTCTAGTTTGTTAGGGCGTAGCCTTAGTGTAACTTATAATAATTTATAACTTTAATTTCAATTATCTTTTATTTTAAGAAAACTTTGTGTATACAGATATTTTTTCTTTAGTTCAAACACATATTAATTTGGCTAACTTTAATCTCGCGAAATTTTGTAAGGAGATTTTATTATTTGTGCGTAATTTTTTGCGTGTTTTTCTGATGAGTTCCCAAGGGGGAAAAAAATAGAAGTTACAGATCACCAAAGACGACTGAATATCATCAGCTGTGGAAGAGGACTCAAATCAATGATAGAGCGTGGTCTAATCGAAGGGGGGGATATAGGGCAGTTAATTGCAGATCTTCTAGGACTCTCTAAGCCTACTGTATTGAAGTGAGTAGAGAACTAATATTAAATATTAGAATTAATAATGCATATTTTTTACTAGCATCCCAATAGGTTTATTTAATCACTTTGAGGGTTCCACATTCCATGATTTGGTATTAGTTCCTATTTTCTTCAATAGACAGTGTTCTGTAAATTTAAATCCTGAATCAAACAAATGTTTTGACTGAATTAGTGGCAGACATGATAATGGGCATCGATCTTTTTTCATTAGTTTCATATCATAACCTAAATAAACTAGGATTGTATCCAAATAGTCTACTCCACGCGTCGTCAACCCTTGACGTTTACATGATAATTGCATTGGCAATCACGTGATCAAGTGTAGATCCACCCAAATAGTCACGAAGTGTGC
Source organism: Timema podura (assembly GCA_033556935.1). Lineage (NCBI taxonomy): Eukaryota > Metazoa > Arthropoda > Insecta > Phasmatodea > Timematidae > Timema > Timema podura. The sequence continues at coordinate 75,769,049 of JAVRXN010000008.1, read as the reverse complement.
TGATGCATCCCTCACACACCTTTGAGTCCAAGGGCGATAGCAAGTCACACGCCTTTTATGCGTGTTTGACTGGCAAGTGTTTATTTTTTCGTCTGCTAGAGCTAGAATTCATAGGGTAATGGGATCTGTGATAACTGGCTGATATATGGCGTTTAAAATAGTTTATAAGCTCATTGGTAGGAAGCAGCACTGCGGAATCTAGGGTGTGGAAAGAATAGTTTGCCATCCAAATAGTCTGTTGCAGTCTTCGATCTCAAGTGCATGATAAGTATACATTCATCAAGTCTGCATCAAGTCAAGTGTTCTTGACTATTCGGATACAGCCCTAGGTATACATTTTAACTGGCAATGTTAAATTAAACATATGCCCTTTGGCAAGAGGAAATTATATATATTCTTCTAATAAATCTTTAGAAGTAGAGTTTCAAGATCAAACAACCAGTGCATATATATCTCAGATTAGGTCAGAGTATCAACAGCATTGATTGATGTGTCAATGGAGACCCACAAGTTTGCAGTTCTACTAGATTCAGGCTCTCAATCAAATTGTATCATAGAAGAGCTCGTATAAAAGGTTGGTTTACGACGCATTAGGAGGTTCTCTTCAATGTCGGGCATAGCGCAGTCAACAACTAGAGCGTCATACATCGAGAGCATCTTCAGAACCACATTCAACTTCAATTACACACACTCATACAAACACAGTGTGTCATTTTAACCATGATGGCGATTCTGGCAGTTATAGTATTGTTATTATACCCTGTGTCAGTCTAGTGAAGAGTTATCATGTGAGGAACACTTTAAGAGACATTCACAAGGACGCTTCATAGTCAAATTGCCAACTAAGGAGAAAATAGCTCAATTAGGTGATTCCATGAACAATGCAGTACAACGATTCAAACATTAAGAGAGGAAATTTTCAAAACACCCCAAACTCAAAACACTTATAGTAGCTTCATGAATGAGTGTAAAATTCTAAATCACATGCAACCAGTATCAAACCAGGAAATTGACTCCTCTTCTGGAAGGGAATATTACCTACCACATCACGCGGTAATAAACGAGAATAGCAGCACTTTGAAACTCCAGGTGGTATTTGATGCATCCGCAAGATCTTCAACCGGAGTTTCTCTTAATGATGCACTTATGGTCGGGCCAACAGTACAACAAGACCTATTTTCAATAGTGACCAGATTCAGATTACACAAAGTTGTCATGACTGCGGACATTACAAAGATTTACAAGCAGATACAGGTGGATCCAGCAGATACTCATCTACAAAGAATCCTCTGGCAAGATAACCCTGGGAAACCTACCCAGATATTCCGGCTTACAACAGTAACTTCTGGTATTGCTTCAGCACCCTTTTTAGCGACACAAGATGTATTCAACAACTTGCTTCAGATGACTTTCCGTTGGTCTCCTGGATAGTAATGAGAGACCTATATGTAGATATGGTGATGCCAGGTGCAAACTCAATATCTGAAGCACAGACACTTCGAGAACAACTTAGACATGCTTCAACGTGGAGGGTTTCAATAGAGAAAATGGTGTTCAAACAATTTAGAGATAATAGCCGACCTTTACATGGAAATTAAAGCAACTCATCATTAGATCCATAAGGATGATGGAAGGTATATAAAAAAACACTAGGTCTATTGTGGAATCCTATTTTAGATTATTTTCATTATTCAATAGGACAAGACAACATTTTGTACAAGCATTCAAAACGCACTGTACTTTCAGATATAGCACATACATTTGATTAATATCTTAGGGAGGATCATGAATTAGCTCTTACGCTTAACATTTCACTTCGATTTATCGTATATGAAAAGTTACCTATTTAAAACTTGCGATTAAGTGTCCCAAAACCACAAATATCCCCATATTTTATTAGTTGCTTGAAAAATGATATTGGTTTTCAATGTATTTTCCCCGGAAAAAAAAAATCCAGGTGCATGAAATGCTGGAACAAGCCAACATATTTCACAACATGGAAAATGCCTGTGTTAAAAAAATAAAAAAGCAAAATTTTTATATTTATTGAAACTGTAGTTTACTTTAGGGAAACTTACTTGTCGAGGGTTGATTTTCCTCTGGGCCCAGATGTGTGTCTGGACTTAAGAATGATGAAAACAATTTCTTCTGATCAAAAGTTTGCTCTGAAATGAACATAAATACATAATTAAAGACTAAAAATAGATAAAACTTAGGCCAAGGTGCAAGTTACAAAGTTATATCATGCACCAAGTTGTGAAAACAGATGGAATTCTAAACGATTTGGCGACAATTAAAGGTGGGAAAAAGTTAGGTGAAGCTGTAATGTTGGCTGTAGAATAATTTTTAACAAGATGACAATAAAAGTAGGATACATCCAGGCCATAAAGATTGTGTCCCAGTCAAATTTAATGGTGTCAAAGAGCCCAGGCTAAAATGTTTGACTATAATTTAAAATAAATGTATGTTCATTTTAAGATCACCTACCCAGACATTAATTGCAAAGTAACATAGACTGCATAGTGGATGTGTGTTCCTGATGCCCTGGAGTATAAAATATATCTGGTTATTACAGAGGAAATGGAAGAGACATCGTAAGAAATCTGCTGTAAACTGTGGGTAAGCATGGATATGTTTTTATTTGCCTTTAATGTACATGTTTCAAATTTAATACAATTACCTCAAGAGTAGTATTTAGCACCGCGTCTTACTACCCGTTCGGGTTATACGCTTAATTACTAATTACGCTAATGGATTAGGATTTGGGAGGGTTGTATTTAGTAGAAGTGAACCCACATTTGCGTGGAGGGAGAGTGGAAAACAATTTAGGAAAAACCACTCCCAGCTCACCCGACCGAGATTCGAACCTCAATCTCCCCGTCCTCGGCGGTCGAGCTCAACACAACTAGCGCGTTAGCCAACTACGCCACCGAGGCGGGTACCTCAAGAGTGAAAAGAGGTTTTCCTTATAAAGAGATATTATATAAATTCACATCCAATGTCAATTTCTTGTGTTTCTCCTTTATATTATTCCTTTTACATGTTCCTATCTAACTGTCCTTTCATTCTTTACAAATTTCCTTTTTATCCCTTTTCTGTTTTTTTTTTGTTTCCTCTTTTAGGAATTTGTTTTGTGTATTTCACACTCCCTCCTGGCGAGTTTCGATAGAATGATACCTAGGGCGGAGGATTGGGCGGTAACGAGTGATTTTCTTTAAGATGCAGTCATTACCTCTTAGTCCAATGGCGGCAATGTAAAGTGTGAACTGTATTTATTTTAATTATAAAAAGAATACACTAGATGGCTTTTACATGTTTCTGTCCACCTTTCCTGTTCCTTATTCCAAAAATAATATAATCATAATTTCCGCCCCACTAAAATTACCAAAATTAGCCTAGTTAAATTCTTACTAGTTCTCTATAACTGAACAAAACTTAGAACCAAACACATCCATCCACCACAAGACTGAGTGGTAGGGATGGGAAACTATCGATAGTATCGAGTCTTCACTATCGTACACTATCGATAGTGTCACTCCTGAGTTCAGGCGCCTATTTCTCATTACTAAATGCTGGGAAAAGGGTGAAGAGGGGAAGAGCTTGAATCCTAACGGTATTCTGAAAATTGTAATGCTTACCTATTTTTCACCCAACCCATGGAACTCGTGTGTTCTGAAACCTACTCTTTCAGTAAATTATTTGGAGGGGGAACTGACCTTTTGTCAACCTGACAGATCAGTTTTTCTTCCCTTTCACCATTTAGTCTACAAATTTGTGGCTACTTAATGAGAATGTTCAATAATTTTAATCATACGTACAGTAGTTAAAATGTAAAAATGTTCTTTTAAAATTATGTTAAAATTTTTTGAAAAAATGTATTGTTTATAAATTTTGTTTTAGTTAAGATTTCACTAGCAGTATAATCTAATTCTGATTTCCTTCTTCCATCTTTTATAAGTCCATTTATGATTGTAGGAATCCGCCGCTAAGAGATCGAAATGACATTGTTTCATTTTAATCATTTAATTTCACATTTATTCTAAATTTTATTTAAAATCTTAACAGATTCGTCACTATTGATATTTACTCAGCCGAACTGAGTGGGACTGAAGGAAGTGATGTGAGATGAAGCATGCCTGACAGTTCATACCTGTTGTAACATGTTCTACATTAGCTTCCTACTCGGGAACCTGCGTCCGCAAGTTTAGATATGTACAGTAGTGTCAATAATTCGGATGTCTGTCAAAAATCCGGACCACCAAGAAAAAATGTATTTATAAAAACAACCAAAGTGGTATCATTATCAGAGACATGGCCACCAAAAAACACACCTCAGCTCTTGTTAAAAAAACTTTTTTCGTTGTTAGATTTTCACCTTATTATATTCCTTTAGAATTTGCAATATTTAGCAACAAAAAAAGACGGTGTAGGTTTGTTGTTTAAATAAAGTGAGACTGTTTCTACATTAGCAATGAGTTTTCGTTAGTATCCAGTCTATGCTTATTTTTTATTTGTGTTAATAAGCACATTTATGCATATGTACACACAAACACACAAATCTAGGTTATTTAAGAATGGTTATTACAATACATTTTAATCATAATATAAAATGTGGTTTTGACGCTTTATAATGATAAGTGAAAGAAAGTTTATAAAATAGTTTTAAATGCTTGACAGATATTTTTGCTTACTTTTAGAACTTATTAATCACTCTACAGCAATAAAACCTGAGAAGTCAAACGACAAATTTTTACCACAGATAGCTATCATATTATCATGCTAGTTTTAGATTTTTTTAGGTCTAAATATTTGAACATTTGAGTGATCGGTCATGTTTAGAATACGTTATAAAAATTAAAGGGTAGGGGGAGAGGGTGTATTATTATTATTACTATTATTAGCATCGCGTCTTACTACCCGTTCGGGTTATACGCACTTACGCTAATGTGTAATGGTAGGATGATAGTGAGATGAAATAGAGGACCTACAGTTTAACGTGGGATCCGAACCACGGTGGAGGCCTGGCATTCCACACATTCACAAGTTGTGATTAATACACATCTCGTCAGAGGTGAAGGAAGGGTTTGACAATCAGATAGATATGTGTCGGGACAGAGGATTGAACCCTGGACCACCAGCACAGAAGTTTGACACCTTACCCCTAGACAGCCAGGTCACCTGGGAGAGGGTGTAAAGTCTTGAGATTTCACAAATTAAAACTATGGACTAAATGCTTTTTTGTAACACTTACAATCAAATTAAATTTAGTCCATTTTTATAGCAGAAAAATTATTCCTGTCCCAAAATCTCTATAAATATTTTAATTCCAAAGATATTTAAGTTTTTATGAACATCAAAGTTTGTCAAATTTGGCGTTGGCCATGTTAGAAAAGTGGCTATACCAGGAAAAACTAGTGATAAAATTAAAAAGGTTTTTTTAACAACTGGAATATGTAGGAACATGTGTGCAAAACATTAAAATTTTCATGCAACCACCTGTAGGTGAATTCATATGAAATGACCCATCATTCAAACAACCAAAGAAGCCAACTATATAAAGAGCATCATGCATAGACATTTTAATTCTTACTCACTTGGTGGAGATAGCTCCAGTGTAGAAAACCGGGTAGATGATCAAAATATCTCTTTGCTTGTCCTTGAATATACAAACAAAATAAGATTATTTTAGTTAAAAGAACTTAATCGAAACAGTTCAATTAAAATTAAACATACATAATCTAGACTTTGGACCAAAACCTTTGTGAGTGTAGTCCTACTCCTATGTCTATGATAAGTCTCGTTTATAACAGTACGATGCTGATCTGTGGATGTAAAATGACTTAAGTGACCTAACTATAAGATGTGGTTGTATGTTGTAAATTCTTGTGAAATAAATACTAAAAAATTCTGATCAAAATACAACTTTTCTTTGCCAGATCCTAAATCTGAAATGGTATGGAGGTGTAAAAATCATTGTTTTTGGAATACAAATTATAGAAATTATAAGTCATCACGAGATTAAAAACTGTTTGGATGATAAGGTTAGTGATAGAATCTTTCTGTACTGTAGCCAAATTTACCATTTTCCCAGTCAATTTAAAGCTATGGGTTTTCCTTCATTTTGCCAAACCCCACTTTATCTCACAACAAAATATGTTTAGCCATCGACACCTTTAAAAACTGTAGGGAACCGAGCACTTTATGATAAAAATGTACCAACTCCAACTTCAAAATAAAAACTTATAATATTCTAACAGTATAACTAGCATGCTGACTTTAGTGTTTCAGAAAGTGAGTTAATCAGTGGCGGCTTGTTGTATAGGGCTGCACCCCTCCTGAATTATCTAAACTATTTGTGAATAACAGTATAACATCATCATCATCATCATCATGGTATTAGCTGCTAGATGATTAAACATTAAAATAAACGTCCCTCTTAATCACTTATGATCGCTACACACTAGAGCCTTATTCTGCACGCCTGCCTAGCAATGGTGTAGAAAGTAGAAACGCAATAATATTTCTCCATGCCAGGCTGTGGCCTCGAGCAGTCCAGCTGGCCATATGAGGCATGCGCTCGCGGTGATCATTGGGAGGAGAGCTCCAGGGTGTGGTAAGGAGATGGTCACATGATTTGGCACTTGTACAGGCTGTTCTGTAATGCAGCCCAGAGAGCAAGTTTCTGTGTCCAGCTGAATGTTATGCGGTGCGCATTTTTTTCCGGGATGTAATAATTGTGTTCGCAAATTGCAATTATTATAGCAGTGTAGTAATAGTAGTGATCTTTACAGTTTCAAGTTAAGAATATGTATAATTTTATGAATGGTGGGGGAGGGAGATTTCTTACTTTATATCTTATTTTCAGAAGCTCAGGATGACCTTAAAAAAGACTTTTAGAGCTTAAATTTTAAAAATTCTATGCTCCCCCGCCAAATGTTGAAATCCACACCCCTGAGCAAATATACACCCTCAGTAGTTTTATTTTTGGTTGGTCTTTACAATATATATAATTTGATATCCACCAAGAGGCTGTGGAGTTTGTATGTCAAGACTTTGACTCAAGATTCCTATTTTTTCTAGGCTTACTGTATGATCCCAACTCCTTCAGATACGGCTTAAGTACATTAATTAGTAACAAAATTTACTGCAGTAGAATGATTCAATGCAGATTATTTCCTGGAAAGATTCTTTGGAAATGTGAATTATATTTGAATTAATTTGTCAATCCAAATTTCAAATATTGGTCCTAAGGAATAAAAAAAAGTTTAAAATTAAAATGATATATTTATCAATTTACCAGTAAATTTTGTGTTACTAATTAATATACTTAAGTAATTTCTGAAGGAGTTGAGATCATACAGTATAAAAATAGAGGAGCCTGAGTCGAAGGCTTGACATACATACCAACAGGGCTGCGAAGTTTATATCAAATATTTTTTTAAAGACCAGCCAAAAATAAAACTATTGAGGGTATATATAAGCTCACTTTTAGAAACACTAAAGTCAGCATGCTAATTATTCGCCTTGAAAGAAACAGATGTCTTGTTCCATGACAATTTATTAGGCCCTATTGTGGAAAGGTAGGTCCCAATTTAATTTTGATACATGTTTTGCCCATGCTGGGAATCAAACAGCCCAGTAGAGAAATAAACTAACATCTGAATTAAAGAATTGAACAGGCCAAGTTTTGAATTTTGCTGGCAATGAGCTAACCTAGTTCATAAAACCAACATGGTGGTGATTACAATTGTACATATGGAAATGATCAGTGTGCAGTACCGAGCGTACAATACATCCCAGCCTTAAACCAAGAATCATCAAACTTTAACATATCAATCAGAGGAAACATACTTCTGATAGCACTAGTGGATGAAAACATAAGGAGCAGTCCAGTAACTTGACTGTATCTAGGTCATTCCATATCCAGAGTATCTACAGATGTTTTAGTATTCCATTTCTTGACTTTTTTATATATAAATAAGAATGACAAGTTTGGAAAGTAAAAATTTATAGGCTATGTATATTTTTTTAAAAATCCCCAACTAAGAGACCCAGTTGAGATAAAAACTAAACTTAATTGTTCGAAGAAAAATACTTAAAAGTATTTTGTACACAGCAAAAGTGTTTAATTCTCATTTTGATGGGGTATGGCTTAGTAAAATAAGTATTTGATTAAGTAAATTTAGTATATGACATTATCATTCTTAAAATTTGCTAATATATATACAAACAAAAACATAACATCAAAACAATATTAAATAAGAATAAAGAATATTGATAGTCATAGTTTTCAATCAAATGTGATTGAAAGTGGGGGAAAAAAGTTTTACAAAAAAGCACAAGCAAATAAAACACTGAATCAACCATTTTAACCGTCGAGTGGAATACATAATTTCAATAAAACTTTGTTATGGTGACTATTCTACATCATTTTTTTTAAGATGATTATTTTGTCATACAATGTGGCAACTTCTTCATTCCCTGTTCCACAAGTCTTTTTGCATCTTGTAAAAGCTTTAGTATTGAGAAGCTCGTGTGTTTTTTGCATGATGTTTTTGATCAGCTTCATTTTTCTTAATCTTGAAGGCTTCTTGCCTTTTTGAAACAGAGTTATTGAAAAGCCACCATCGGCTGTGGCATGTCCATGAAACAGTGCCAGAACTTCATCCTATTGTTATTGCTCACTTTTGCATCAGCTAGAACACTCATGACTAATGTATCAAGATTTTGTCTCTCACAGTCAAACATTAGCAAAGCCTCTTTAACATGCGGCATTACACACATATGCAAGTAGTCTCTTTAGAGAGTGTCAACTAGTGATGGTGCCATGTGTCACTTGATGGGAAAAGGCAAGAAGCGCCTTTTGACAATCTTTGATTTTAAAGGACATTTTAAGAGGAGTTTTTCATTAAGTGAAAGCAAATACTCCTTGCAATATTGTCTGATAGAAAGCACTTCTAGTTCATTCTGACCTTTGCATGCAATACTGGCTCCAAAACAAATCATCCCTTTGATGCGGTCTTCAATACAACACGATTTGATACATCTATTTTCATTAATTGTATTGAGCTATTCACATAATCCATAAAAAAAATCCTTAATTAAACGACATATGACCTGTACATCAACATGTGTAGTTGAACCCTTATTAAAAATGGTCCAAAATTCAAAGGCAACTGATAAGATAATTATTCAAATTTTGCTATCAATAGCTTGTCCACTAGGGCCAATTTTACCTTGCTGAAATTTGTTGATGCTTGTTGATTTCTCAACAGCTTCCACATGTTTATGAAGTGCTCATTTGAAGATCTAAGAATTTTCACACAAAACTTTGGTGGGGGAAAAATTGACGATCCAGTGCTCCGAGAGTATTCACGTCTTTTTTGGGGAAGTCCTTGAATAGATAAGAGGGCACGGCGAAACTGAATTTTCCATCAAGTCTTGTTATGAGATGTTTTATAAACAAATAAAAATAGATTTAAAAAAATTTCAGATCACAACTTTTGATATTTTTCTCGACCAGTGGCCATTTCTTGACTTTGCTAACTTGTAGACACCCTGATATCACATCATCCGGCTAAATTTTGAAATGACACACCCTCTCAGATTTTCATGAAACTTTTTTACTTGTTTCTACCACCAAGTTACTAATCCGTGTATAATTATTCCTCCTTAGCCCACATACTTTGAGATATAAAATAGTAAAGTTTTGAAAAATTATACTTAAATGTTTCCGAGTCTCTGTTTAGGGAGTGTAGCATTTAAGGAAAAAATCATGGCTGTGTATAACCAACATATCACTGGACCATATTTTTATCATACAGCACTCAAAATTGTGTAGATTTAATAAAGAGATGTTGCATAAACCTCGCTTGCCTTCAAAATACACCAACATTAAATTGCTTTTGTTTATTAACAAATTTTTAGTGTAAAACCATTGCTTTATTAAGTGAGCATTTTGGCCTAAGGTAGAGGAGTTTGTTACGTGTCATCAGCTGGTGACCGACCAACTACCGAGTGAGCCACAGAGACCCACCCCCAGATGACTCATAGTTTAAGAACAAACTAGAGATAGCGCCCAGTGGTTGGGGAAGTTTCACGTAGTAGTAGTAGGGCTAATTTTGTAAATACTAGTGTAATTATGTTATTAAAATAGTTCAAATGTGTATGTATTTCCAGGGTAGGTTACCCTTTATTAGTACGTAAGTAGCTTGTAGAATTATAGTCATTTGTTGTATTTCTATCCAGTTGTTTGGGAACCCTTCACAGACATAACTTAATTTTACATATAGTGGAATTGGAGAATTTTAAGGATCAGGAATAAAAATTAACTTGACTTTCCAATCTCTCTTGCTTAACTCTTTGAAGATAGTGTCCATGGCTAGCTGCCTTTGCAATATACCCCATAAAGGTCGCGTCCTTGATTCCTTGACTTTGAAGGTAGCTCCCTTGGCCTGCTGCCTTTATCATTTCCTCCCTTTACCCCCAACTACATAACTAACTCCAAGAGAAGAGGAAGGAGGGGGATAAAGAAGACAGAAGCCTGCCGACGCAGGATACTCCTCTACCAATAACTCTCTTCCTTCCTCCTCTGTCTCCAATACACCCGTTCCTCAATCCCCTCTCTAGCCTACCCTCAGACCTCTGTCAACAACTTTCCATCTCTTTCCCTTGCAACCAGATTGAACCTGGGATTTTACCACATCCTACAGCAAGAAACATCTGACAAAGACTTTGAAGAACTCTCCGCCTAAACACCAACGTACCTAGTAAGTTCAGCCACCACTTCTCCGCACCATCTTCACCAAATCTACCTCTCACATAGACCTACCCACCCCAGACTACCACAAGATGGCGTCCAGAACAAAAAAAAAAAGCCTCAAAGTATGGTCTAAAAGGCTGTGGAGGAACAATAGTGAAGTTTCAATCAGCTAAAATAATGATTTTAATTTATGAATTACAATACAATAGTTAAGCACAGCTAATTTAAAACATTTATGTAGACACTATGCAGATACAGATTCATACCACCAAAGGGAAATTTAAATAGCACACTAAATACAACTGGTAGGTGATAGATTGAAAAGTTGCTCAAATCTTGTATGAGATGTCTTTATTGAAGAGTATGGAATACTGGTGTTTTCCCAAATAAGCCTCCTTTTCATGTAAGTAGTAGATCTTGCCAGAATCCTTCGTGATGGGAGGACTGAGTAGAAATTATGTTCCACACATGAACATAGCAGATGTCTTATTTCCGTGGAAGCCAGTGAAACGATGGTGCAGGGCCATAAGGAAGCATGAACTTCACTTCTTCATGTCTTGAAAGTACTGACCCAAAAAACTAGTGACTGTCATAAAAACATTCAAATAATGCATTTATACAGATCTGGGACATCCTGACCACATGTGGTTGTTCTCCATAGAAATGGAAAATAGTTCTGAAGTTCTCCTCAGAAATAATTTTGTTCTGAGAATTGGACTTCTATCTGTTGACATGTTTCTAAAGTGTTTCTTTTTTTATCATCAAGAATTTTATGTTTTCAACTCTTGTCTTGCATAAATTCAAATTTTTCTGGTGACCAAACGCTTCGTTGTTCCATTAACTCTGTCACAGGTTGCAGACACTAGTCCATGATGCTGTTAAAAAGTCTTGGTTGTGCTGGCAAGGGTTGATACAAGTTTTTGCAGTTCTTTTACTGTGGAGCACATTTCGTCATTGAAATGTTCATTTTTTTAAAAACTGTAAATTTTTTCTCAAACATACTTTGTGATATTCTGAGTTTCGTGTACAAATGCTGCATCATGCTCCAAATCATCAGATAAAATGCACAAACTTGAGAGAATTAGGTCGTTAGATGGCTTGACACATGTAGATTACCACTGGGTGTAGTGAATGTCATGTGTCCAATGATACCCTTGTGTGGTGAAGTCTAAGAGAACAAGAGCATCATCATGTTTAAGGTTTGCTTTCAAGTAGTTTGTTGGTCTTTAGTTTTAACGAATGGGGCACAAGTATTTCAAGTCTCTCCATTATTTTTAGAACATACTTAATGATAAATCAGGTCCTTAGGCATATCTTCCATAGAAGAAGCATGAAGCAGAAATTTCACATTTTTGGTGGATAGTGCAGATGCATTTGAAATGAGTTTCCTACAATTCTGCTCATACACACAATTTAGGACGCAGCATACAGAATTTGAAGATGCCAATCTTAATGCTGATATACTTGTATTTAAAAAGAGAATACAATTAATTCAAATGAGCAAGTAGTAATCTCTTTTTGTATGTGTAGCCTACATTTTTAGAAATTTACTGACTATCCTTTTGACCTGGCATAATTCTAGAATACTCTATCATCTTGATAAAAAATACCTACTTCACCAATTTAACTGTATTTTAACTTGGCGTTTTCTTTTTTATTGGCTCAGGTAAAGTCATTAATCTTTAGTCTTGTAGAAGATCTATTGCTTTACAGGTGGCATATTCACTAGGGATGAAACTCCTCCCACGAGTTTTTTCCTGCTACATGAAGTAGGAGCAAGCGCCGACAGTTATATCTTTTATAGCTGTGTTAATGAAGTCACAAGTTTTGTTTTATTTAAACCTGCAAGTACACCTATATCATTAGTTTATTGTTCATTGTTATATATCTTTAGGAAGTTTTTTGATGTCTTTTCCAGAGAAAACCTTTACTAAACTTGTTTTTAAAAAGAAAAACAAGTTGATTCAATATTTCTTTATGGCATAGAATGGGTTTTCTGTGTGATTAATTACATGGAATTTCAAAGGAAACACAATGTTTATAGGTGAGCATTATTTTTTTCTAGCGTTTCTTCTTTGGAAATTGATATTTCTAATTGCAAATATTTTGGATGCTGGTTGCCACTGTCTAGATCAGATCTTTAAAGCCATCGTTTTCATTTCCAAATTATGTTTCTCTCCATATATCACATATTTTCTGTCCGAGAATTAATTTCACCAGGATTGGAATTTTATTGATTTTCTCTGAAAAGTCAAAGGTTATATTCCTTAAAACTTTGATTGTATTTTTCTTGAGATACTTAAGTGGATAAAAACAACTTGTCTGGTAAGTTTTGTACTTCTTCAGGTAGTTCGTTTTTCACAAACATTAAATATAAGTTAAGAACTTACCCCACTTCTCACAGTCAAAAGTTATTGGTTCCATTTTATTTTCATATAATATACTTTTCAACAAGTTGTTAGACTTATATTTAACATTAAATTTAGGATCAACTAAAACTAGGGTGAAGTAGGGCAATTGTGATACAAAAATTGAAACTTTTGCTATAACTTCTGTTCATTATATTAGACAAAAACAAATTGTATTTGATTTAGCTAAATATATCTTTTCATCTGGATTTTTTAAACTTTTTTTAGCAATAAAAAATATATTCAATATAGAAATAATAATATAGAAAGTGATACAAACAAAGTTACAATCATGGTTCAAAATTACAATCTATACATTTGACTTTTCAGCACAAGTCACGAAGTATGCAGTTCAAAAACATCAATGCTTTCACTAAGAATACTTCGTTCACATGCATATGTTAGGCCCTTCCAATTTCCCATGAACATCACTCGATTTTATTACAGACATGTAATTATTGTTTTTAAGTTTTATCGTCTCCTATCTATCGCTTCTTTGTCTCCCGACACACTCACTACGTATCTAGAGTTTACCGCCTCTCTCTTTACCTCCCTTGAAACTTGAAAAGAAAATAACAAACTTTGGTGTTCTTAGGCTCTAAACGTTCCAAATGTTCTTCCACATTTGGTTTGAGCAAGTTGACATCATCATCATCAATGTCCTCTTCCATTGAGTCATCACTTTCACTTTCTTCCACATTGGCAACAGCTATTAACCATATTTTTGGTGTATCATATTTATCCTTTTCTGTGTATTGTAGTTGCCCTAAATTATGTATTATATTTGCCCTTCAAGTTTGAAGCCTAATCTCTGGCTGCTTCGAAGGAAAAATTTCACAATTATTATTGAAAAAGTTGATTTGATATCTCTTAATCCAAAAACAATAACGTCAAACCTTTGCTTTTCCACAGAACATTAAATTAAGGAAAGTTTGAAGTGAAATCTTAAAAAAAAATTTAGTAGAAAAACAAACTCTGAGGAAATATTTATTATATATTTGGTAAATTTTACAAGACGATTTTATAAGACAAATTTACCATCTAAAAATTTTTTTTAAATTCATATTTTGCTATTTAGAACTTATTAATGTGCATCCCAATTACCCCTCCTTTTCAGCTGTATCACAGTTGCCCCACTTCACCCTACTTAACATAGTGAAGCAACATACAGCACCTTCGCTTGACAATAGATAGTAGATGACAGATTGCACACAGAAGGATAACTAATTCTGAGTCAATTAGCAGTAAATGAATCATGTTGGGCTTGGTTGCAGCTTATCTCTACCCTTACCCATTCCATCAAGTAAATCCAAATCTAATTCACTGACAATTTTATTTATTTAATCATACCGAAGATTATAAAATTATTTTCTTATAGATTAAATTTTCAGATTATGCCAATGAACAATAAAATATCTTAATTTATTATGCTAGTATACAATAATTCTACATCAGACCCAATCATCCCATTAAAGGTAATTATTTTTACTATGATGCATAGTGGACCTACATATACCACAATGTGTTTTAAATTAACTACACTTAACTAGAATATTGTAAATTAAAATAAACACTTTAGAAAATTAAAATCCTGCATTATTTTTCTTTCACAGCCTTTTAAGCCATAATTTGAGGTTTAATTAATTTATTTTTTAAGATCCTTAGTAACTCTGTGATGATTGCGCCCTGCGACTATGTGAGGAACTACATTCTATCCAAGAACAAGTTGAGCATCAGAGGTGTTACCCCAAGGACTTGTTATCTGGGGACTGTATATTGTAATGTCTTATGTCTACAACATGTATTTGACAGAATAGAACTCGCCTTGTACCGAGTTAGACTGTAATGTATTTGACAATTCTCGCTGTAATATCACATGGTGGCAGTGGTCAGATATTGTGCTGTATTTAAGTATAACTAAGGTGAAGTGAAGAGTTCCAATATTTATAAAGAACCAGTTCCATTATGGTCGGCTCCTGTGTATAAAATACCGGCTCCAGACCCTTTCGATTTCAAATCAACATTGGAATGGAAATCATGGAAAGATCGTTTTATGCGTTTTAGACGTGCTTCAGGTATGATAAAGGAGGCAGAAGAAGATCAGTAAATTCTTTGATTTATTTGATGGGCCCTCAGGCTGAAACTATTTTTCTATCGTTCAAGCTATCATCAGCCGATCAAAAGAAGTTTGATACAGTCCTTCAGAAGTTTGACAGCCATTTTATTCCCACCAAAAACATAATCTTTGAACGAGCACGTTTCCATACTAGATTCCAACTTGAGGGCGAGTCGGTAAGTGATTATGTTACAGATCTTCATACTGTCGCTCAAGATTGCAACTTTCCTGTCACTTTTTATGACAAAGCCATTAGAGATAGAGTCGTAGTTGGTATTATAGATAAAAATCTCTCGTTTAAACTACAATTAGATGCCAAATTAACTCTGGAAACGGCTGTTTATTCTGCTATACAGTCTGAGCAAGTGAAAAAACAGCAGGAGACTTTAACATGAGCTAGTCAAGTTACAGCTGACAAGGTTAATGCTACAAATAAACCTAAAAAAAAGAGTGGAAATTTTTTGGTTATAATAGGAACGCTTTCTCTAACAAAGATAAAATTCCAACTAGAAAATCATGTTTTTGGTGTGGGAGTAATACTGAACACCCTAGAACCAAATGTCCTGCTAGGAGTGCTATCTGTCATCTGTGTCGATATAAAGGGCTTATGCGAAATGTTGTAGATTTAGATCAGTTGATGCTGTTGACAAGGAGGACGAGTTAGATGAAGATGGGGAATTCTGTCGGGCCTTGCCTCTACAGAAACTAATTATTTGCATGATAAATGGTTGGTAAACACTAAATTCTGTGGGAAAGACCTTTCTGCTAAAATTGATACAGGCGCAGATGTGAATATTATTGGAAAACGTACATACGAGGAGTCTTTTCAATATATGGAGCTTTTGCCATCAAATAAAATCCTATCCGGTCCAGGGGGCGCTCAGCTCAAACTATTGGCAGGATTCAAGGGAAACTCCAATACAAAAACAAAAATATTTTTGAGACATTATATGTAGTCCAAGGAGCAGAAAGAATTCTTCTAAGCCATCATACTAGTGAGAAATTAGGCCTTATAAAGAGGATTTCTGGAGTAGGAAAGGCTAATTTTGTTCCAAAAACTGTGTTCCCCAAGCTTTTTACAGGACTAGGAAAAATTCGAGAACCATACCACATAAAACTTAGAGAAAGGGCTGTACCATATGCTATTAGTGTTCCCAGACATGTTCCTTTACCTTTAAAGAAGGTTCTTAAAAAAGAACTAGATAGGATGGTTCGGGATGAAGTCATAGAAAAAGTTGACAAGCCATCAGATTGGTGTGCTCCCATGGTTATAGTTCCAAAAGTCAATGGATTCCCAAGGTTGTGTGTTAACCTGACTAAATTAAATCAACATGTAGAACGAGAACTTTTCCCTATGCCAGGCAGTTGATTATTCCCTAGGTCAACTAGAAGGGGCTAAGATATTCTCAAAACTAGATGCCAACTCAGGATTCTGACAGGTTCCTCTCACAGAGTCTTCCAGAGCTCTAACCACATTCATCACACCATATGGAAGGTATCGGTTTCTTCGGTTACCTTTTGGGATATCCCCTGCTCCGGAGGTTTTCCAGAAGAAGCTCAGTGAGCATTTAGAAGGAATGGAGGGAGTGGTCTGCCATTTTGACGATATTATAGTATATGTGTCAACTATTGAGGAACATGACTCACGGCTTTATAAGGTCCTTTCTAGGCTGCAAGAAGCAGGTTGGACTCTAAATGAGGAAAAGTGTTTGTTTCAGCAAACTACAATAAACTTTCTTGGCCATATCGTATCTGCGAAGGGTGTTTCTCCAGATCCAAAAAAAGTTGATTCTATTCTCAAACTGAAACCTCCCACTAATGTAACTGAGCTAAAAGGATTTTTGGGTCTTGTAACATTTCTGGTCAAGTTCGTCCCAAATCTGTCTGCCTTATCGCAACCTCTTAATGAGCTTCTCCGCTCAAACGTCGACTGGTTATGGTATTGTCCCCAGGCTCAAGCATTTGAAAACATAAAGATAGCCATAGCAAAGCCACCTAGTCTTGCTTTATATAAGTGCAATAATGACACTATTTTGTCAGCTGACGCATCATCATATGGCCTTGGTGCAGTTTTAATACAACACCAAGATGATGGATCTCTAAGATCTGTTAGTTACGCTTCTCGAACTCTCAGTGAAGCTGAGAGAAAGTGGGCACAAATTGAGAAAGAGGGACTGGCTCTCGCTTGGGCATGTGAACGCTTTTCTGATTTTATTACAGGTATTCATATAACAATAGAGACTGATCATAAACCTTTAGTTCCTATTTTCACCACCAAAGACCTAGATTCTATATCCCCTAGGCTACAAAGAATTAGGCTTCGATTGATGAGGTATTCGTTTGAGATTGTTCATGTAGCTGGTAAAAATCTACCGATTGCTAATGCTCTTTCCCGCAATCCGCAGCCACTACTTGCTGGGGAAGATGAACTAGCTGAAGAAATGATGGCATATGTCCAAGAGGTTGTCTGTGGTCTTCCTGCGTCTGATGCTAAATTGGCAGAAATTGTTCAGAATATACATAAGGATGAGGCTAGTATCCACCTAATGAAGTTTTGCCAAGACGGATGGCCTCTAAAGTCACAAATACCGGAAATGTGCTTACCATATTGCCAACATCGAAATGAAATATCTCTACAAAATGGCCGTTCTACTAAAAGGTAATAGACTAATAATTCCTAATTGCATGCGGAAGGAAATAATAAGTAAACTACATGAAGGTCATCGGGGGATTACCAAATGTAGAGCACTTGCTAAACAAAGCGTTTGGTGGCCAAGATTGTCCACACAACTGAGAGATCTTGTTGAGAACTGTGCCAAGTGTGTCAAATTTAGGTTAAATCGATCAGAACCTTTAATACCTACTATGTTTCCTGAGCGGCCTTGGCAAACAATTGGCATGGATCTTTTGAAGTTGAAAGGTAACTGGTATCTCTGTGTCGCTGACTACTACTACAGATATCCAGAGATGGATTTGTTGGGGCGCCTTACTACTAGTTGTGTCATAAATCATCTTAAATATATTCTAACCAGACATGGAATACATGAAATTATTAGAGCTGATTGTGGCTCACAATGGATCCATAACAATATAATAAATGAAAAGTTTTTCCAGTTTGCTAAAGATTATAATTTTAAGCTTGTTACATCCAGCCCAAAGTACTCTCAAAGCAATGGCTTTAGAGTCTGAAGTATAGAATTTTAAAAATCATATTGAAAAGAGCGAGGACCCATACAGAGCCTTACTTATGCTGCGCTCCACACCTCTAGAATCTGACTATAGTCCTGCTGAGCTCTTGATGGGGAGAAAACTTAGGAGATTTATACCAACATTGCCGAGTAACCTCGTTCCCTCACCGGTTAATTTGGACCAGCTGTTCTGCAGAGAAGAACACAGACTATCGAAACAACAAGAAAACTATGATCGTCACCATGGGGTTGGGCCTCTCACAAATTTGAACCCTGGAACAAAAGTCTATATCACCGACCGGAACCAGGAAGGTACTATAGTGAAGAAACATGATACACCTCGGTCGTATATAATCCAAACAGAGGACGGACAATTTAGAAGGAATCTAAAGTCTCTCCAGCCTCTTCATGAAAATGGTCCTCGGGTCCAGCAAGAGCCAGATGAGTTGCCAAATAACAGCTCATCATCTCCAAGAAGAGAGTCAATTCTACCAGTTCACCCAACGCCTTCAGAGGTGGCAACTGAAGTACCTCAACTTGATGGTTCTTCTCCCAATTCATCCACTCCCGCTCGAAGAAGCCAACGGTCCAGGAAACCCGTAGACCGTCTCAATCTTTAGAGGGGAGATGTGATGATAGCGCCCTGCGGCTATGTGAGGAACTACATTCTATCCAAAAACAAGTTGAGCATCAGAGGTGTTACCCCAAGGACTTGTTATCTGTGGCTGTATATTGTAATGTCTTATGTCTACAACATGTATTTGACAGAATAGAACTCACCTTGTACCAAGTTAGACTAAAGTAATTTGACAATTCTCGCTGTAATATCACAAACTCCTCTGCCTCAGGTCTTAGTAGAGCAATGGTCTTCACTAAAAAATTGTTAATAAACAAAACTCACCTAATTTTATTTTAGTGTATCTCAGAGGTAAGCCAGGTTTATACAGTTACACTTTGATTGACATGTGGTAAGATTTTGACAGTGATATGATGATTTTTTCCTTAAATACTGCACTCCTTATGCAGAGCCTCTGAAACAACATTTAAAATCTGAGGGGGTGTGTGGCATGGGTGAATTGGCATAGAATACCCTATCTTGTGTTGTACCTCACATGGTCTAATAATCGCACACTTGTTGATTCAACATAATATGTGATACACACATATTGCACACAAACACAACCCCTTTACACGACCCTCGCTCGCACACCTCTCATCTACGTCCGCACGTCGCCATTACACGCACTCACTGTGCTGTCTCTCCTTCGCAACAACCAGTCTTGTCAACCTCAAGCAATAAGTTTCAGTGAGTTTAACACTAGGTAAGGAGAAAACCTAGTGAGTAATTAAACCTAGAGGTTTTTGAGCTATTATGCTAATTGTGAATTCTAGAAACTTAGCACAAGTGACGTGGGCAGCGGTAAGACTCTACCTGCAGCGTCTGATCACTACCACAGATTAGAACACTATACTGCCCACCTGTCTACTGCATATCTAAACACTTCCATTAGATCCTGTAGGATACATTCAACCACCAGTGCAATAATGTGTGATAACCTTAACTATTTAGTATGGTCAGATTTTTATAGGAGGCTCCTACTTTTGACCACCAACAATGATTGAAAGTCACTCAAATTTGGCATTCTAAAAAGTTGTCAAAAGCTTTCAACAATACTTCCTTATAGATTACTCTATATAGTTTCTCTTTGCATTATTAATTAAATGGACCAAGAATGTAAATACAAGTGCAATTATTTTCTCGCCACTGTGGCAGTAATAGTTTCAAATAACAACCTTCCTTTAAAAATCAGACTATGTCGAGTAGGGCCTACTGCTTGCATGGAGTTTATGCTCATGTCCTATCTTGACAATATTATACAGGGTGTCTACCGAGTTAGACAAACCAAAATTAGTGACTTTTTGGTGACCTTTTTTATGACCAAAAAATTTCTTCGGTAAACGATTGAACATTATATAATACATAGATAGGCATAATGCACTCACATGCAGCATTAAACTTTAACTAGATGGCGAACGTTAACCTTGTCTTTGGTATCACGATAAAAACAATCAGGCGGTTAGCGCACGGCATCATGGGTAGTGGGTAACTTGACATTCGACGAGTTTTCTTTGTTACGATGCGCGGGAAATTCAAACAACAATATTTTCGTGACTTTTGACTAAAATATTGAAAATTCGTGACTTTTCAGGGACTTTCGTGACCTTTTTTGCAATTATTAACTTTTTCGTGACTTTAATGACCCAGTAAACACACTGTTATAAAATAGTATTGCATTAATTTATATAGAAATTAGCATCTTACTTGTCATTCGCCGCCCTTCGGTGTGTTCTTGTTGTTGAAAGCAAGTCCATCGAGGTGTGGGGAAAAGCTTCGGACCTAAAACAATAATATGTCTGTACTGAAAATATGTTGTTAATAGCATATTAATTTGATGTCAATAAGAAAATTACTTGGCTTATAAGAACTTATTTACTAGAAAATATGGTGATAGTAAGCTTTATACGTCCCATTTTAGGTTATTTTCCTTTATTGTGGTAGGCCTATAATAAATTTTGATATTTTATTACATACACAAGAGTATGTAGAATCGAACTACACCAAGATGTGCCGATATATTAAGTCTATTTAAAAAAATGTGTTAAATACCTTAAATAAATTTTTAAAAATATTCAGTTCTCTATGGTTTTATAGTTTACAAAAATGCATCGCAAACATCAATATCTTGATTAAGAAAAACGAAAATGGGACAAATAATGGGTACCAACCCCGGTAATATTGAAAAAATATGTATTAATTCAAGTTAACTTATAAATTACTTTCACGATATATATAGAATACAATTTTTATTGTGTCAAATGAGAAATTAATGATTAGTCAGTTTGGTTTTGCCTTTTCTTCACTTAAGAACTGCAACCAGTTTCAGCTTCAAGAAAGTTGATTCTTTGCTATTAGTTAGGAGTTATATCATTTATAAATAGATTTAAGTTTGGCCTAACTAAAGTTTTAGTTTGATAAGTTATACTAATCAAAATTAAATATAAAACATATTTTATTCCTAGGATAGTTTAAAAATAGGTGATCTACAAATTCTATTGAGGACGGTGTGATCTAGGCAAAATATATATATATATTCAAAATTGCATGGCAAGAAGAGAAATTAATTATTGAAAAACTACCCTAAGTACACCTGGCCAGGATTCTAATTTCAAACTCTCTTTCAATTAAAAGTGAGTATATTCCCAGAGTAAAACCTAAGACAATCTGATTATTTATGTAAGTAGACAAATAAATTGTGCTTAAAGTAGGTTTGACAGTTTTCAATTTTTTATCATCATCATCATCATCATCATTATATGTGATATTTTTTCTGATATTAAAAAAGTTTTGAATATTTTTTTTATAGCTGCCCTCCTGTTGTCATTTTAGTAAACTCTTGAGAAATGTAATGTTTGGTTTTTAAATGGGTGGCATAAAGTGAACACGCGTAAATAATTTTTATTTAAGTTACAACCATCTCTTAGCTTTCTCAAGACATATTTGCAGAACTTGCAAACTTCACCAAACTAAAGGCCACCACCATGGGCGTAGAGAGGGGGGCAGTTTATGGGGTCCAGCCCACCTCTCCTGGAAATTTACAAAAGTTTTTTGTATGAAGTTTAAAGATGGCCTTGTATTTAACTTTAAATAATTTAAAGAGGCATTCACTTTTCAAAAATTGTCGAAACATTAAAAAAAAGAAAAATTCAAGCAAGAACAAATTCTAATTAGCTTTTAGGTCATTTCAAATTTCAAAGGAATTCTGAGAGAGGACCACTTTAAATAAATTATAGGGGATATAATTTAGTCTATAAAATAAATTATTCTGGTGAGCACTTCTTAAAATAGCCTTTAGCAAAAATTTGCTGAAGGAGTTGCTCCAAATATCCTTTAAGAGTAAACAAATAAAAAAAAAAATTGGGGGGGATATTTGAAGGGGAAGAGCATTATTCTATATTAACTGTTAAAAGATAATTTTCAAAAATTCTTCAATAGAGGCCCAATGTAAAAAAGCTTGTATGCTATATAAAAGTATCACTATAGATTATCACAATTATCTTTTATGGAAGAACACAATATAATTTAGTTTAGTTATTTAATACAAAATTTCCTTTTGTTTTTGTGGTGCTGAACGGATACCTCTCTCCACCTGTTGTTCTGTGGCATTGTAAAATGATGACATTTATAGTCATGTATTTTATATATAGATCTTAATTTTTTTCTTAATTTAATATTAGGTACACAATTTCTTGCTTTTTTTTAGAGGATTTATATAATACCACTAATATTCATTTGTTGTACTGTGGCTATTTAAAATAATAAGACACATTTATATTTAACTACCGGTATTTTAATTTAATTTTGTTTTACTCTTTACTCTCTCAATGTAACAACTTGTTTTATTTTATTTATCTATATAAACTGACTGATTATATCAGCATATGAGAATTTCTACAAGCTAGAATAAAAGGGCCTACAAATTTTTCCAAGAAAGTATTTTCACATACCTTCCAGGATTATTTACAAGTCACAATTGACATGGACAGACAGCTTTACTTCCTTTCCAAAGGAAGTTGTGCTATGGATGTTTATTGCTAAAGAAATATCTAACAACCCCCGCTGGGTTTGAACCCACAAACATTGGGTCCTCTGGCGAGCACTTCCCCCCAAGACTTCCGAAGTTGAGGTTTATGTCAGATAATTGGATCTTTCTAGATGAAACTGTTAGGTATAGGCTACAAATTGTGTTGGGAATAAATATTACAAAAAAACTATAATTTATTATTATCATCATCATTAGCCTATAAATTTACAAAAATAAGATCATATATGGTTGATTTAAATTTGTGTTTTGATAAGTAGGCCTATCTAATATTTTGATTTAATTAGTTCTAGAGTTTAGCTCCATTTCCCCTAAAGCTTGATTTCATAAAACAACTAGGCCCGATAGTTAGCTTTTGGAACAATTAGTTTTTGAGTAGCCATGTTCCTAATTGGTAAGCTTTGATTAACATGATTAAAAGAGAGATAAGTGGAAGTAGCTTATTTAAACAATGGATGATATACATAAGTATTGGAACCATATATTGAATTAAAGCTAATATTGATTTGTCAATGTCTAAAACCAAGCCACCCAATCAACTTAGAGCCAGCCCTTGCATTAAAGCAAAAATTAATTATATAAAATAAACAAGTGAAGGTTGGTAGTTTCATTGTGTTTGTGTTTTATAAGAGCTAAATCTGGCCTGTGTCATCTTCTCTAACCTACACTTCAGCAAGGTTTCCATTTGACAATCTGTTGCTTAGTCAATAAGAACAAATTTTATAATAGCTCTACAACTTGTACAAGGAAAAAAATCTAAATAAGACAATATTCCTTGGCAGAAAGAGATTTTTTTAAATTAAAGTTTTTTTACTAGGCTAATATATTATTAGCACCACGTCTTACTACCCGTTCGAGCTATACACACTTACGCTAATGTGTAATGGTAGGGTGATTGCAAGATAAAATGGAGGACCTAAAGTTTAACGTGGAATCCGAAAGACGGTGGAGGCCTGGCATTCCTCACATTCAAAGTTGTGATTAATACAAATCTTGTCAGAGGTGAAGGAAGGGTTTGGCAATCAAATAAATCTGTGCCGGGACCGAGGATCTAATATAAAATGTATAAAAATTATAGGTATGATATTTGGATTAATAAATTATGATCATTCAATAATCTTTATTCTTTATGAAACTAGACGAATATTGGAATCGTATTCATTTGGCCAAACTAAAACCGAACAAAACTTGAGAAAATAAAAAAAATCGTTGAGAAAAGTTTACCTCTTTTATCTCTTGGTGTGTAGTCCATATTCGATCAAAACATTCACAACTCCAAACGAACACTAATGGTACAAAAGCTCTAATGAGAAATTTTAAATAACACAAATGAGTTTTTATCCCAACTGTTTAAATTGAATTTTGTTAGCCAATGACGAATAGCTTTACAAAACAACCAACACTATAAAGCTAAATTTTAAATAATCCTTTATATGTAAAATAAAATAGAGCAGCGCTATCTATGGAGTAGCATTTATGGTATACGTACACATATATATATATATATATATATATATATATATATATATATATAAAATCAATTCGGAAATATGTCATTAATTATAATTACGGTTACTAGACTAGACGGTAGGGTTCACGTGTAGGTCCATTCCAGTGTTGACGTAGCCTGGACACGACCAGCCGATCCGGCACGTTAGCAATACTCGAGCCGAGCATTGGTATATTTCAGGTTATCTAAAAATACACTTATGACTGCTTAGCTACTCATTTATTTATTTTAACTGTATCAAATACAACTGTTAAATTGCTCCTAATTACGAAATTATAATATTGCATCTTAACCTTATTCAACAGAATACATAATACATGGGAAATATAACAAATATTATTCTACAAGCAATATTTCAGTGTTATATTTATTAAATAAAATCGATAGCATTAATGATATTTGTTTGTTATATTATTGATACATAATCCTAGGCCTATTTTATAAAATTATAATATTGTATTTAAATTGTATAAATCAATATAAATTATAAAACAATGCAATTGCAAATAAAACCATTATTGTTGTACAAGTGCTATTTTAGTTTTGTTTATTGATATAAACTATGGCATACAGTGTATTTATATAATTTTTAAATTTATAAAAATGTTCCAATAGTTATTGACATTTGTAACCTTTAATTAGGAACAATATTTTAGAATTCACTTCCAGTTGAAACTATTGTACCACTTTCTTAATCTTGTTTGGGATTTTTTCTCTGTTCACTAGCGGTACGTTTACTGCACTTGTTTTTCTTGGCTCTACGTTTATTTATGCCTTTCATTCTATTAAACGTACGGGTTTCTTACGAAACACAAAACTACAAATTCGTTTATTTCAGGATATTTATTTTTTATTTTGTCTTTCACTTTTGTGAAAACACCGGAACACTGGTTAATAAACCCTCCATAAAAGTGATTAAATTATTTTTTCATTTTTATAACACTGTTGACAAATTTTCCCGTGGGTTTCATTGACGACCACCTTGATATTGTTTGCAGCCAGTTCATTCCTGAAGGAGAAGTGTCTCTGGTTAAGGTTCCGTACATGCTTGCTTTTTCTGGATACTTCTTCTTCACTATGTAGGTGATGTAGCCTGAGATCATTTCCAGTAGCTCAGTCCTCTCTTCAATAGTTTCCTGTAACGAGTCATCTTGAAAATGTTTAAGGAGGCCATCTACGGTGGATGTGAACTCAACATTATATTCATTGTCAGCCTGTTCGATTTGGGTGACCGCTTCGATTTCGTCTTCATCGCTATTATGAAACAAGGTCTGAGAAACTGCGTCTTGTGTAGCCTCAAACAGAATGTCTGCGCTAAGTGCCTGAACTCCTTTTTCAAATATACAGTTTTAACTGCTAATTACTCCACCAGCATTGCGGCTCATTATTAGAGACTTAATTCTATGAGATACAGTGGTGGGCAGAAGATGGTTGTAAAATTGCCCTAGTCCTCAAATCTGATAAAAGTAGCCCTCAAGTATGTCCTGGTTACATCTAGATGCCAAAATAAAAGTTAACCTTCAGATTTCAAATCATTAAACAGACCCCGAAGGCTATTTATAGAAATCAGGAACCCCCTTTGAAAAGGAAGGAGTTCGTCTGATATTTGTTTCTTCTTTTTTTTCCTTTTCCTCCTCTCTAATAATTAATCTCATTGTGAAGATTAGTCAGTATAATTTGTTTAGCGCATCATCCTGCTCAAGTATACAGTTGCCATAAGCACTTTTCAAACTGTATGTTCCGCACACTGGTATTCTAGAGTTTAGTATGTATAATCCATTTTTTATAATATTTACAGTTTCTCCTACATGATTGAACTCGGGGAAGTTATAGCATATTGCTTTTCCAGCAGTCGGTGAAAACAGTTCTGTGGCTTTCCTCACTTTCTGCCTCTCCAGCCCAGCTACAAGAATATGCTTCATAGATAGTTTATGCGCATATTGTAAGTCGTCTCCATCACTTTGCATTTCAATTAATTTTATAAATGCTTCTTTAGTAGCACAGTTTCCACATTCAAGTTTATATCCCTCATCAAGCAGGTGATTCCGTAATAGCTTCAGAGCATGTGGGACATCACAAAAAAAAAATATAGTTCTCTTTTTATTTGATGGATTTTTCATTAATGGTTTATCCCACGAGAATCTCAAACCGGTCATCAGTTTTCTGTTTGAAGGTCCCATATCACAGACGAATGCTCTCTCTGAATCCAATGTTTTCAACCACTTGAGTGGTTTCGATTAGCAGTTCTTTTGTCACTGCTGTGCCAAAGTTATAATAAATAGGTTCCATCCACTCTCCAACTAAACATCTTAATAACATAATTTGTACATTATAATGAGGTCCTCTAATTAATTCTTCACTTTGATCAAAGCAAAGATCACTGCTAACTTTCATCTCATCGAAGCTAAGGACGACATCTTTTTCAAATTTTGTGAACAGGCTTGCTTGTGTTTTTATAAAGTCGGTACTCAGGCCAATAAATACTTGAGAAACGGAATATTGTCTAAGACGCCGTTTGATGGTAACTTCCCTGGGAAGGGGATATTTTAACACATATCTCACAAAATCCAGAGCTTTGTATGATATGCACCGTAAAGTGGCAGCCTTATCAATATAATCAGACGACCAATTCAAACATCTTCCTTTTTTGCATGCTTGTTACTGACTTGGAGAAAATGCACCCTCAAATACATGAAAAATGTTGTTTATTTGTTATTACTTATAATTAGTTGAGTTTAGTTGTTCTTGCAGTTTCTTAATTTGTTGTTTTAACTTGTCGTTTTCATATTTCATCGACTTTAATCCTACAGACAGTTCATTAACACTAGAAATACATTTCTGCGTATTTTCATTTCCTATTTTTTCATTTACAGATTCATTTCATAAGTGGTATGTATCATTGTTTTCTGATGATTGTAAAAGTTGTTGTACTTCTTTGCGAACATGTCGTTTTTCTGCCCGTATATTACATTCAATACAAGTAGGCCTAGTCGGATTTACAACAATGCTACATATTGGTAAATTTAAATGAGGAACTGAATTATGCTTTAACACACGTTTTATAGGAAGATTCAACAACTCACTCTTTAAATCCCGTATATAGTCTAATTCATCGAAATGTATTGAGCACACGCGAGTGATATCAACGGCAAATGAATCGGCCCGCTTGGAAGAATTTATCCACTTTAATTTAGTTTCATTGCTTTTAGGAAATCGGTGAAAATGAATTACTATGTCTTTATGGCAGTGGCGGCTCGTGACGTTTTCCATGAGAGGGCACAAACTTGAAAATAAATAATAATTAATAAAAATATAAACTCACCTCTTATTTATTATATTTTGTAATGGAAGTCCATCCTTCTTTCCTTGATATTTGAGAATACCTCAATAACTTTGTTGTCGAAATAAGAAATTGAATCAATATATTTCCTTTCAACTGATATAACTGCTAAAGCATTTAGTATGTTTTCCGTCATTGTACTCCTAAAGAAAGTCTTAATCCGTTTTAAGGTATAAAAACACCTTTCACATTCACTTGTTCACATTGGTATAGTACAAATAATGTCCAATAGTTTGAAACTTTCAGATAAAATCTCACGCAAGTTATTTTGTGAAATAAATAATAATAAAGATAGCACACCCTCAACTTCGCACGTATAATCACGATTGTAAACTGCATTCAATTCATTCTTTAATTTTATAGCGTTTAACATGAAATAGGATGCAACAGTTTCGTTGAACACGTTTTGAGGAAAAGATTTTTGATAGTCTAGAAAAAATGAATCAAATCTATCCTTAATTTGGGTTAGAAAAGTGTCACAAACTTCTTTTGCAGCAGTATTTCTACTATCTCCATCGGTGGATGAAGTTTTCTTTCTTTTTTCCTCGGGTTCTTCAACCTCTTCGGTACCATTTATAATTTTTTTTTAAAATTTTTATCTAAAATTGTTCTATAGCTTTCTCAAAATATAAGCTATTAATACCACGCACTTGAGTTTGATTTAAAAAAATGTCCATGAGTGGCATAATTAAATGAAATTTTTTCAGCAAATACATGAATTCTGAACTATTTAAGTGGTTCAGTAGGCCACTTGCTTCATTTAGTGTTTTCGAATCCACTTCATCAGAGTCTATGATTTTTTAAAGCATTCCTTAAATGAGTATTTGTAGTCAAATATAGTATTGACTGTTCTGCTTTTAAAATTCTAGCGAGTTGTAACAGCTCTTGGTAACCTTTTCTTAACAATTTCGTCAAGGAACGCTGTTCTTTTAGGTGAACGGGGGGAGGGGGGGAGAACGCTTTTAAATTAGCGAAAAAATCTTCACTTTTTTGTTACATTGCGCTCCTCGTTCCATAGTTACAGTAGCCCCATGACTTCTTTGGTGCTGACTGACGGCTCACAGCTGACTTTTAACAGTCAACATTTAGGCAATTACCTAAATTTTGACTGTCAGAAGTGACAGCTGCTAAAAACATGTTTTTGCAGATCATATGGTTCGGCATAGGGATACATAATTTGGTCTGGTAACTTTGCAAAGCCGTCAGCTGTCAGCTGTCAGCTGTCAGTCAGCATCAATAAGTCATGGGGCTACTGTAGGTTAAATTGATGTGCATAGCAATGTAAAAAATAGCCATTTGGATATATTTGTTTTATTATTTATTTATATTTATTTATTATTTTTTGCACTCACAACAGCTGAACCATAGTAGCTTTGTGCAATTTGTGTGATGGAATATTTAATTTAGTTTGAAGTTCTTCTAATATGGCCTTGGAGAAAATTTATGCTATATAGCCAGATGGTTTAATAAAAGACCAAAATCGTTCATAAATTTGCCCATCAAAAACGTATCTAATTATAATTACCCTTTGTTGTTGATTAGAAAAATCAGTAGTTTCATCAGCTTCAACTGTAATAAAATTTGTTGAATTTATCTGAGTCTTTACTTCAGTTTGATAAACTTGGAACATTGAATCCACAAGTTTATTCTGGATGGTTTTGGAGGTACCTTTAAATAAATTTGATTCTTTCAAATGCAATGCAAGAGCAGAGTTTAGCTCGGCTACAAAATCAATTAAACCTAAGTAAATACCACGATTATCAGAAGTAACCCTCTCATAATGACCACGTAAAGCTAATTCAAAAGCCCCTAAGAATTTAATACACATTATTAAGCAACGTAAAATATATCTGTTGTTGTCAACGTTTTCGTTGTGATGTTGTTTTGGTTGAATATAAGCACTACTTAATTGCTCCCGAACATCTATTTTGCCCAAAACATTGTCGTCCACTGCTGCATTTAAATGATTTAACGATAGCTCATGCTTCTTAGCTCTTTCTGGTAAATGTTTTAAATCAGAAAAACCACTTTTAATCTATGTAGAAGATTCTTCCTTTGAAAGCAAACAAAAGAAACAAAATAATTTGTTAGTCACTTCACACCCGCACATCCACTTATATTTATCATAAATGTTTTTATTAAAATGTCTATCATAGGTACGTGATTTATTCGAGGAAGAACAGTCTATATTTAAAATTGGCATTGGCCTGCCTTTATTATAATTAAAAGCTTTTCATCAAAACTAATGTTATTATGGATGATGTACTGCACAGAATTAATTTCGGAATTCATTTTTTAAACACTCGAACCGTTGAACGAAGAATGATAAGAAATTAATCTACAGCTATAAACATTCGCGCGCGATTGAACAGTGACAAAACACGTGGTTAACTGTTCTTCGGGGATAGCCCGAAAATGTGAAGCTTGACCTTGAACGGACTGATAAGTATTCGGCTCATTTAAATTGGATGGTGATGCGAGCGTCAAGAGAAAAATATGTCCTTTCTACGGCCGGTATTACACTGTCATATTTTTCTTCGATCAAAGAAATAACACATATTTCTTTGAGCAAATATAATTTATGATAAAATATTTGATGCCATCTTTGATAATAGATCTTTTATCGCACATCACATTTCTTTCAAAGTTTCTACAACTACAGTATTGTGTTATTTATAAAATGAGCTCGAATGGTTTAATTTTATGTGCAGCGGCTGTGAGTGAGAATGTGATCATCTCGTTGCTGTTAAAATTAAAATAAAACCTGCGAAACTAAAAAAATAATATAAAAAAAAACAATTACTTTCATCACCCGCTTAATTAATTTGTACAAAAATATTATCCAATCTTCCCTTTCTTTTCTCTTAATAATTGTTAAACATTTAAACGAATTACAAAGCTATCTTCCGACAAAGTGACCCCACATTTTCTAAACCATTAAAGTGATTATGTTGTTAGTCTATTTTTTTAAGCCTTAATATTGAATTTAATATTTAGGTGTTATTTTTCTAGCCTTATTTTGAATTAATATTTAGGTGTTATTTTTATTAAATAATTATTAATTATTTTTGAACTATTACATTTTTAAACCCTATAAAATACATTTTGTTGAAAAGTGCCCCTTGAATATTTGCGCCCTAAATTCATTTCTATTATTAACTGTCTCTCGTGTCCAGGTTAATATTTCAGCTACCATTTTCTTGATAAAACCCTAGATTATGTTCTATAGCGTAAATCTTTGAACAAATATTTCCTTTGACAAAGGATATTTGACGATTCATTAAAGTTACATCACATTTCTTTAACAAAGGAATGTGACCGTGTAATACTGCTCTCCCAGCGAAACCCTTCCCCTCCAGTGACGTGCATCCTCTACTCCAGACAAGACACCTCTATCTCCAAGCTTCTACTCACAGGAGAACACTCAAATAGTGCCCCATTTAGAGTTGCGCAGAGCTGTTCTGAGCATACCGTTCCCTTCCCTCTCCTTCCTCTTGACCGCCATGACTTGGGGAACATTCAATGCTTTGCCCCGATCGGGAAGATAGTTGGTTCATTTGAAGGTTTTCGCTCAGCAATTTTAAATGTCATAATTATTTTAAGCAAAACTAGAAAAGGTTTATTTTAATGTTAATATTTCCCTTGTTTATATAGCTTAAATATTATTATTATTGCTTATAATTGTTTTGATGAATAACTTGGTGTTTAGGTGGGAGGGCATGTTCCCTTGTGCCCTTTAGGACTAGCCGCTACTGCTTTTTGGTGTCTATCATGATTAGTACAACTGGCAATGGCACAACACACCATTGTTACAAACTCACATTTATGAAACTACACTGTTATTACACAAGTAAACACATTCAGTGACTGACGCGTAGCTCTCAGCTGAAGTTAGCTTGGTGTCCACTTGACGTCAGTGGGCGGGGCTTGCCACTGCGCATACAGCTCGTGACCCCTACTGTCTAGTCTAGTAACCGTGATATTATAATCAAAAGAAATGGTATACCAAGACACTTGTTTATATATTTTATATCACATTTATTAGAAAATTATTTTTATACTTAAGATGTTTATTAATTAACTTTAAGCCATTGTAAAAATCTTACTTGCTTACCCTATGACATCTAGAAATTCAAAGTCCATTGCCACTCTTACAAAAGTAGCCATCTTCCTTATTTTAGGCTAGTCTATCCAGTTCATTACAAAATTAATTATCTCTTTCAGATCCATCTAACGTTATTCTCCTATTTTCGTCTAAGTTTTCTCAATGGTTTCTTCCCATTGGAATTAGCAGTCAATACCCTGAACATGGTTCTAGATCTTTCCATTCGTGCTGCAAATCCTGCCTACCGTAATCTGCAAGATTTGATTATCTTGACAATAGCTTGTGATGAGTACTAGGTATATCACGCATCATTATGAAACTTCTCCACTACCTAGTATTTTCATCCATTTTTGGATAAAAATATCTTCAAAGCACTATATTTTCAAACAACCTAAATTTATTTTCGTTATGTAAGGTAGAAGAACATGTTTCCCAGCCATAGAGAATAACCGGCAAAACTATTGTTTTGTAGATAGTTAGTTTCTTATTCCTTTATTGCAGGCGGGATGTTAACAACCTAATGGCCATCTAATAGCATGCATGTCCCTACTGTATTATATTCTTAATTTATACTCTGATATTGTTACTCATATTTAAACTTATTAACCATGTCAAATGATATGTTTTTCATAGTATTCTCTAGATTATCGTCCTCAATCTGTTCTCTATGTGTGATCAAGTAATGGATGAGTATGAACATATCCCTTGCAAATGACCAAAGCCAATTGATCTATAAAATATCGAGCTGACATTTGCACATCATTGTGTAGGCGAGAAAGAAACTTTTGGGCATCTCTTTTTCTCCTAAACACAAACAAAGTAGCGTGACATTTTGACATCGTTCGCTAATTTGTATGAATATATTGGACTCATCAATGTATATTAAGTTAAATGAAATAAAAGGTTTGAATAGCATAGTTAAGTTCGAAACTCATGACTTGTTTCTTTAAATAAGTTACATACATACATACATCCCTAATCACGCCGTTCCCATCGGGGTAGAAAATAAACTGTAAATATAGATATAAAAACTCCTTAATTGATATATTCTCACTAACTTTCTATACACTTCCCTATACTTGTATATTCCCTTTGCCTCAACACCCATACACCGAGTCATACATGCATGCTCCTTTATTAAAACTCTTGATGTTTCTCTTTTTCACAGATTCGTCAACAACAGTTAGCCAGGTCTTACATGGCTTACTCCTTCATTTTGATCCACACACTATACCCTCATTTATTTGCTTAGTTACGTGAACCACACTCATCCCCCAACATGCTAAAAACAACGTAAAACGCTACTTTCACACTGACCAACTGGATTCCCTTTCAAACCATACACCCTCAGCACCCATTCAATACTGAATCTGTCCATACGAGTTTTTCTACATACATTTCTTGGATAGGTATCTCTGTTTTAACCTAACTAAAGTTTTGGATTGAGGAAGTTATTGGTAATTGATAGATTTAGACATGATGGTAATATATATATTATATATAATATGCCATTAGAATACAAACACAGCCTAGCACCACCATTACATTGTCGAACCACAGGAAAACGGAAGAGAGACAAAATAATAACAACACTCATAGCCTTCACGCGTAATTAAACTTATCATTGATTGCCAGCGTTGGAATATAGAATAAAAGAGTAAAAATAACCCCTTGGTACCATTAAGAGGCTTTGATTTCAATCAAGTACAGTGTGAGTGAAAGAAACACAATCAAAGTTCTGACTAATGTGAGACATAGATAAAGTCTGGGCATTGTAGTTTAATGACCTGACGTTCAGAGCGAGTTGTTATTGGGATGGCCACGGGTGATGAGTTTTACGAGGCTGCTCGGGGGGCAAACAATCTCGGAAATGTAGGTGCAGGCCTCACAGGGGTGTGAGCTGGAGCCACCACGCTGGAAGCCCAACGAAGGGCCTCTGGAGTTGAATCCGTGGAGGGCTCCGAAGCTGGATATACTGGTAGGGGGCGGTCAGCAACCGGAGGTGGCTGAATTAGGGGCCCAGTCTAGGTCCATTAGATGTAGGGGTAGGCGTAGGTGCTGGCATGGCCTGCTCGACCATCTCCCATGACAAATCAACTGGAACAGCCATGGGGTCCCGGAAGCGTAGATGAGATGCTGAAATATGTTTAGAGCGTCCCCAACAATCACTAGATATGAAACCGTTGAGACTCTATGTTGAATTTAACTTGGAACCACCTTAAGTTTGCAATGAGTGACAGAGCGCACCCACAATAGGTCACCTGGGGAGAAGTGTGTGATCTTGGAATATTGTGAAGCAGTGGATTTTGCCTCAGCCTCCTTTACTCTTTGCTTGAGAACCATTGACGGGTGTAAAAGTGAAAGCTTGATGCGGGGCTTTTGGTTCAAAAATACTTCCTTAGTAAAGCTGTGAGGCGTGTTGAGATATGCCAAAAGAAAGGAATCTACTTTATGCTGACGGGTTCTGGATTGAGTAAAATCATCAAACAACTGTTTTATCAGAGCTGTCTTGGTGGTCTTAACGACAATCTCCATCGAACCGTTAGATTGGGGGTGGTACAAAGGAAAGGAGAATGTACAATTCCATTCTTAGACAGAAAACCAGCGAGTGCAGCTGATGAAAACAGGGGACCGTTGTTAGAAAGAACCTCCTTAGGCAGATCCCAGGATGCAAACATTGAGCGTAGAGCTTCACAAGTGTGCTCTGTCGAGGTTCCTTCGTGCATGATGCGGACCTCGGGCCATTTAGAATGACCATCTAAAGTAGTAAGTAGTGTCTCACCTTCAAATTCTGCAAAATAAATATAAAACCTTTGCCACTTCTATTAGGCCAAGACCAAGAAATCAGAGGCTTGTGAAGAGAAGTTGACTGGAGCGATTGGCAAACACACCACCTATTTACCCTAGCTTCCAATTCGTCATCGAGACCTGGCCACTACACAAAACCACGTGCTAGGTTTTTCATGCTACTAGAGCCAAGACGAAGCTCATGGAGGAGCTCGAGGACTTCGGGACGAGGCGCTGAAGGGACATGACCCTATACAAACTATATAAACAACCAGATTCTGCTGACAATTCTAGGGCTCGCCGATGAAAAGGGCGAAGTCCTTCATCGGGCACCTATCAAACCAACCATTGAAGACATATGTTAGCACTCGACTAAATATGGGATCCTTCCTGGTCTCGACGGCCTCATGGACCGCAGTGAGAGGTCCCAGGGAAACCAAGGAGATCTTATAGATGTCAGACTCCAACTCAGTCTGATTGAGGAGAGGGTTCCGGCTAAGAAAATCAGCATGAGGAAACAGTTCAAATTCTCGAAATGTGATATTATACTGGAAGGCTGACAAAAGTATTACCCAACGTTGTAGGCAAAGAGCAGCGAGAGGTTGCATTTTAGCTTTAGACCCTAAAATAGACACAAACACTGCATTGTCCATGCATAGCTCAAAAGGTCGACCAAACAGATACTTACTAAATTTCTTAAGTCCAAAAATAATAGCTACGGCCTCGCGCTCGTGCTGGGAATAGTTTTTCTCAGCATTGGAGAAAATCTTGGATGTGAAAGCGATAGGGCGTTCCAACCCATTGGGGAAGATGTGGGAGATGACAGCATCCACTCCATACTGCGAAGCATCACAGGTCATTCTGAGTGGTAAGCCAGTGAAGCAAGGAATAAACACCTGATCGCAATTCAATTCCTAAAGACACTGATGATAAGCCCTTTGTTGCTCAAATCCCCACCCCAAATTTGCATCCTGTTTGAGCAATGCATACAACGGACGAAGCATGGTGAACATGTTGGGGATGAACTTTGCGTAAAAGGTTATAAACCCTATGAACGAGTGAAGTTCGGATTTTTATGAAGGTTCTTTGGCTTGAAGGAGAACCTGGATATTGTCCTGATCTGGATATTGTCCTGATCTGGATGCAGTCCTTGGGAATCCAAAATGTGACCCAAAAATCTAAATTTATGATCGATCACAGATTGGAGATGATAATTTAGAGATTACTGCAAATAACCTATCACTTGACAGGGTTAATGAGTTTAAAAATTTAGGAACAATTTTAACTAGCAATAACAATATTAAATTGGAAATTCAAAAATGAATACAGTTGGGAAATGTGTGCTACTACTCGAACAGTAAATTGTTGACATCTTGCTTGCTTTCAAGAAAAGTAATTCAGAATCTGGGAGTCGAACCGAAATTTTTTATCAGTTCTGGTTCCTGTTCTCTAAATAAACATTTTAAAGGTTCTAGTTCTGGTTCTGGTTAGAGTACAATAAACATTCAAGCTCATTTCGGTTCCTGATAGTATTCTGGTTCCTTAATAATAATATTTTCTTTTTAGCACAGCGTC
>JAVRXN010000008.1:75702570-75732497 GCA_033556935.1 Timema podura | reverse complement strand
GATAGGTTATTTGCAGTAATCTCTAAATTATCATCTCCAATCTGTGATCGATCATAAACAGTCTTTTCAATGTTTACTTTCAAACCTATTTCTTTACTAGCCTTTAGTAAAATTTCTGCATTTTCTAACAGCTGCATTGTACTATTTAATGTCAACCATTCCCTGCGTTCTTGCATTACCCTAATAGCATTCTCTAAGGCTAGATTAAAAAGTAATGAGGCACGTATATCTCCTTGTTTCAACCCATTATGTATTTTGAAAGTATCTAATAAGCGACATCCAACCAATACCCTCCTATGAGTATCAGTCAAACATACCTCAGTTAGCTGGACAAGTTTTTTTTGGGTATCCCATACTTGACTAAAATTTCATGTAATTTATTTATTTTATCTGAATGAGAGGCCTTTTTAAAATTCATGTATAATTGATGAACCTTTATGTTTTATTCCTACTTTTTTCTAATATTTGCCAAATAATAAAAATGTTCTCTGTTGTTGATCTATTTCCATGAAATCCACACTGCTAATCCCCAATTATTTCTTCTGCGAATTATGTCATTCTCATTAGAATTATTCTAGATAAAATTTTATAGCTGGTTTATAGTAGTGAGATACTTCTATAGTAATTACACTTTGTTTTATCTTCCGTGGGTGTTATAATTCCTTCCTTCCATTCTTGTGGTAATACCTCATGTTTCCATATGGTACATAGCAATTTATGAATTTCTATCACTTAATTTTTCACCACCTCCCTTTATTAACTCTGCTGGAATTGAATCTATGCAGGGAGATTTATTATTCTCTAACTTCCTAATAGCTTCTTTGGCTTCACTTATACTTGGATATAGGACTAGTGGTCCAGCAGTACAAATTTCGATACTCTCACCCAAATTAGATGAACATTCAAAATATGCTTCAAGTGTTTGTTCCGTCTACTCATATCCTCGCTTGTATTTGCCATCAGGTTACTCTTATAACCTTTAACTAAATTAGCCCTAGCCTGATAACTTTTCCTATATCCGTTAATCCTAAATAAAGTTCCCTGAAATCCTTAATTTTGCTATTTTGATCTATCTCGCTAACGTTACCTTTTAAATAATTTATCTTTTATTTTCTGATTGATCTTCCTTTTTGCATTGCTAAATGTATTTAAGATCAATATACTAGGACTTTCTAGCCAATAAAATTTTGCTTCCCTTCTCTATATTACGTTTGAATATTTGCTGTCAAACCAAAGTTTCTTTCTACACTTTTTTTATTTTACAAATACAATCTTTGCTGCATTTATATCATTATTCCTGACGATTTCCCACTGTTTCTCTCGATTCATAGTCTCCTCCTCATCCTTTGAGCACTTTAAGACAGCAAACTTTTTTTTTTCATTTTGAGGGCTATCCCTACATGCACCCGCTGACAGTTTTTCTAGAACATATCTTTCTAGCTTGCCTGCCTGATTTTTCTGGCAGAAAGTGCTAACATTTTAAATTTAAAATGTTCGAGTTGAAATTGAGAAGATTGCTTTAACATTATTTTTAGCCTTTTAATGAATACTAAAATAATGTATCTATACTCGAAAATAATAATTGACAGATACATCATACAGCGGACT
This sequence comes from Timema podura, assembly GCA_033556935.1. Lineage (NCBI taxonomy): Eukaryota > Metazoa > Arthropoda > Insecta > Phasmatodea > Timematidae > Timema > Timema podura. The sequence goes on along the minus strand of JAVRXN010000008.1, from coordinate 75,730,889 downwards.
AAAATGTTTTAGACAAATAAACTAAAAATCATACATATAAAGGTCTACACTATTTTCTTTTGTTCCCACATTGTAATTATCTGGTTTGGCTGCATATAACCAACATAAGATAATTTAATTTATTTACCGCTTTTAAATTGAAAATGAGCATAAAATAAAGTTGTTTTTATATTAATTTGAAAGGAAATCATTTCCAAAAATTATGAATAAACTTAATGGTGTAAGCTCAGAATTGAGCTGTACGAACCGTGCGGCCGCTGTCTTTTGGAGAAGATCAACTTCTCTAAATAAAGGGCGTCATCTAGTCAACACAATGAACCCTCCAGCCGTTAATTTCAGTTTTCTAGACCAGAGCCACTACTCTCATTCATGTAGCTAATCATGTGTCTTCACGAGGCTGAGTTGACCCCATTCCAGACACACACTGCACAGAAAATCTGGAAGCAGCAAGGATCGAACCCAGGACTTCTGGATCTATAGCCAAGAACTCAGACCACTAGACCTCAGAGGTGGTCTTTTTATTATTGTTGAAACTTTTAGCAAACAAAAATTAAATGGCACATTGAGCAATAAATAAATTGTGCAACATTCAAGCTTTTGAATTATTAGTATTATTTTATATGATTGACTTATTATATTTTGTAGTGAATTAGATTTTAATATTATGTTCCATCTATAAATATTTTAAAGGTATTAAAACTAGTAAACATAGTTTTAAGAACTAGAACCTGAACCTAGTTAAGAACAAAAAATACCAGTAACTTTCATTTTTCTAGACCAGGAAGCTTTAAAATTTTGTTTGAAGAACAGGAATCTGAACCGATAAGTATTTTGATGCAACTCCCTGCTATAAAATATGATAATATATACACTGTATGTTTAATATTTTGCTAAGTTTTTATGTTTGGTATTTTCATGAAGTTGTTACAAGTGAAGAGGGTGATTGGACAATAGAGTAGTGTAAGTTGTTTATACTTGGAAAAGGATTTCTGCGGCAGCTATTCAGGCACTACCCGAGGAAAACCTTTATTTATCAAAGCATTGATTATTTTATATGTGCCAGTTTATCACAATATTAAAGATTGTCAGTATATGCTTATAGAGGAAATCTCAATAATACCGGCATTTCAAATACCTTTATCAGTAAATGTTTGTATTTCTAATTTGGCTTTGTGTGATACTTTTTTTTATCTGGTTTTTATTCTAAGGATTTAATTCTTGAAATAAGATGTTTAAGATATTTAAATAGAGATCGAGGTTTGAATCCCGGTCGGGTACACTGAGGGTGGTTTTTAAATGGTTTTCCACTATCCCTCTACACAAATGTGTGCACACTTCCTCTAAAACCAACCTTCCTCCTCCCTAACACATTAACGCAATTAGTCTGCCTATCCCAACGGATAGTAGGCCTAATACAATATGACAAATAGTTAATAAACATGTATTGGTCAAATAGTTACTTTATTATACAATATATTGTATTTGTTATATAGATTATTATTATTATTATTAGGTGTTCTGTCTTGCGACAGGTCTGTTTATTTTGTAAGTGAACTTAGACTGCCAATGATCCTTGTCTTGAAAGGCTGTTTAACAAGGATGTAGTCTAGTTGGTACCTGCTGATGTCTCCTGAGCACCTCCATGTTTATAGTTTTGTCTTCCATGTTTTTAACCAGGTGTTTGTCACCACCAAGTTACTCCGCTTACAGAGTTTTATGAGCATTTGCCCTCTGTAATACGGCCCTATGGTATTCTGTTCTCATCCTTCCTCGGCCACATCGTTCCAATCGCCCATAATGATGGTGTTTACTTTCCTTGTTCCTTCATGTTGAATAACTACTTCAATTTTATCGCATATTTCTTCTACTTAGACAACACCGTGGTCGGTTGTTGGTATGCACACTTGCACTATCAAAACATCCACTAGCTAGCGTTTAGTTTCACAAACATTAATCTATCACAATGACACTTAATTTTAGTAACACTTTACACCACTTCATTTTTTCATCAGCACAGAACTTTGTGTAATTTCCAAACTATTTTTTTACCTTCATCTTTACACCTTTTTACTTAAACCCGCAATGTTCACACCACACTTTACCATTTTCCAGTTTTCCAGCCCTTCTCATCGTCCTTACATTCCATGTTCCTATGTTGAAAGGAAAAGTTTTAGTTGATTTTATTTTAGTCGATTCGCCTGAAGTAGTCCCCCCTTCCGAAGATCCGAAAGGGGGACTAGTTTACATACAGAATTTTTTTACTCCAGGAAGAGAACCATCATTGGCTTTGTTTCCTCGACAAAAGGGGTTTTCAGTGAAAAGATAGTGTGGCAGTTTTCCCTTTTCCTATCCACACCACATCACCCCGGCTGAAACACCACTCCTTGTGGTCACGCCCATATCTGTTGGCTCTTGAATCATCTCGAGCATAATTTTTTTCTGCTTTCTTAAACCATAGTTGGAGCAATAAGAAGAGCCTTCTGTTTTTCCCAGAACCTGTTTATAACTAACATTTACCAATTAGCATATTTATTTATTTATTTATTTTAGCACCGCGTCTTACTACCCGTTCGGGTTATACGCTTAAGTACTAATTACTCTAATGGATCAGGAATTGGGAGGGTTGAATTTATAGGAAGTGAACCCGCATTTGCGTGGAGGGAGAGTGGAAAACCATTTAGGAAAAACCACCCCCAGTTCACCCGACCGAGATTCGAACCTCGATCTCCCCGTCCTTGGCGGTCGAGCTCAACACGACTAGCGCGTTAGCCAACTACGCCACCAAGGCGGGTATTAGCATATTTATTATCGAATAAGCCACCTAGTGGATATTATTGCTATGCATTGTTATTTTTGCTATAGCCCTTTATACATGCTTAGTTTTAATCACAATGTATTATAAATGAGAATAAATTCTCCTTCGAAGTCATAAAATAAAAAATAAATTTGAAGCATCTAATTTAACTTTATCTTTAGATCTCAAATAATATTAGGCAAATAAGAAATAAAAGGACTATTGATGGTTTTATAAAATTCTTAAAGAGGAATAATAATTTGAAAGGACATACACCCTCAACATTGAGTGGTTTGATTAGGCCACAGTGAAAATCAGATAAGGAAAATCCACTTCAGTGTACCAGGCCAAGATTTGGACCCCAAGCTCTCATATTGTTGCTACAGGTGCAAATCTAATTTTATATTGGGTTCAGAATCCTTATTTACGTTTAATATAGTAGTTAGAAAATAAACAGCCCAAGGCAGTAGCATACACTCAACTAGATTACAAGTAGTGTTGATGTAAACATTTTAAATTATTGTTTTTGATAATAATCAGAATAAACCTTTTCATAAAATCCTATTACATTTAACAAGCAATTATTAAAGGGATATCACACGAACCTGAAAATACAGATTGTAATTTACTCGCCAGGATACTACTTTTGTTTCTTAAATTAAATATTAAAAATGGTACAACACAATAATAATTGTAAATATGAGTGTTGTCTCAGCAGCAGTTGCTGACATGTGTTTTGAGAGCTCATAGAGAACATGATGTGCTAGTGCATTTTTGGTTTAAATATTACATACAACGTTGGGAAACAAGGGAGATGTATATTCGGCATTGAAATATACAACAGAGTTCTTAATCGAGTGTGACAACATCTAATAATGCACGTTCACCTATTAAAGATTAGTGTTAAAGAAGACTAAATTCAACATGGGGCTTTTTGGTCCAAAGTCTATGGTACAACCCCCTGTAACTAAGTCCCAAGTTGCCAATGACAAGGATGGTTTATTGGGGTTGTTAATCCGGAGGTATCTATCTATTCACTGAGTTTCTTGGGGCAGTAGGCTAGTTGGTTCCGAAAATGTATTTTTGCCGACCAGCCCAGGGCCATACAAAATTACCGTGTCAAATGCATTGGATTTGAACATCCCAGATTTCCCTCCGATGAAAATTGGAAAGGGATTATTCTCTAAACACAAAAGTGTGTTTAATATCATCCCTGCTGGGAATAACCAGATTATTGTTGAATTTCTATTTCCTGAAGAAGTCAATCAATTTATGTTGAATAGGGAATTCTGATTCTCGTGATCATAGTATCTTGGTACAATAGCAATTACTTTTGCGGGTTGAAAGCTTCCCTGTATGTGGTTGAATGTTATTCCAGAGTGGACATAAAACCTTATGTATATCCAGTTACACGGTATAATAAATGTTATCACTTTGCACATCTTTACATCAATTGTAGAAGTAGAATTCAGAGGTTTACAAAGTGTGGAGGGGAACACTATATGGAAGACTGTCTATAGGGGATACTAAAATGCGTCCGTTGGGGTGGTGGACATCTTGCCACGGATCGTTCGTGTCCTGAATGGTTCCAACAAAAACAAACAAAACTTACAATGATGCAGCAAAATTTATCCTATCGTGAGGCTGGTTTGACTGTAAACCAAAACTCGCCGTTTAAGTTGCACTATGCTGTCCGAGGCAAACAGTTTGTTATAAATCAGTCCCAATTTCCTAGTATGCCGGTCCGACCACGTAGAGAGATGACATATACAGTGTTTCTTTCTGGCAACCCATCTCATCTTGAAGAAACGGGGGTTGATTCATCAGGTAGTTCCAGCGAAGGGGTGGTTGAGGATATCGTGGGTAAGGAGATTGAGCATGTGGTTACCATTTAGTGGTATCACTTCTGGTGGACTTGGTTTCCTCTGAGCGAGGGGAGTTAGACGTGCCAAGTTTGATCACAGCTATAACAGATTCAGTTCAAAGTTAACTGAAGACTGAGGCATTATAGTAACAACAAATGTAGTATGGTCAGGAACAGAGCACATATTGTTTCACGGCATAACTTTGTCTGAGTTTACTGTTAGTTTAATTTAACATGTTTAAAGCCTGTTCAGCGTAGGAATTGTTTTCTGAAAGGCATTTTTCCCTACCAGAAAGCTATTATATAGTAGGATTTTGGTAGGAAGAAAGACCTTTCAGAGAGTAATTCCTACCGTGAATGGAGTAGTACCGTATTTTAAATATTATTCAATGGAATTCAAGAAGCATCAGGAATAATAAGGTGGGTCTTGAACCATTGATTATTACTAGAGATATACATATTGTCAAGCTGAGTGAAACTTGGTTAATGCCCAAAGCTCACGTTGCTATTAATAATTTTCAAATTATTTGATCTGATAGAGTAGCCCGGGTGGGAGGTGTTGCTTTATTAATTTGCTCAGATATTCTATCTTTGGGGATATTGACTGATAATTTCCAATACCCTTGAGAGTTCACGGCTTTAAAAACCTTTGCTTCAGACATAATATATACGATTATAGCTCCACGGCCGTCTACAGTTACAGGCCGGAGCATTGACTTGTGTACCCATAGTCACCTTCTAGAGTCTTCATTTCCATCTTGTTTCCATGGGTTGGTCCAAGACAGTCAGGGGGTGCGCTAGCGCATCAAAAAGAACTCGACGGAGGTTCTGAACACTTGTGAGGGTGAGGAATTTAGGCGAATAACAAAACTATATCTTGCAGAGGTTTATTTATATTTTGTACTTAGAGATATTGTAGATGACTTTACAGATCTGTTAGAGCACTTCCATGAATCATAAATTATATTTTGACTATTAAGTTAGGTTGATACTATAAAAAAAGTTGCATGAACCTTTTTACTTTTACATTGTCTATGAATCTAATTCCCCTCTAAACCAATTTGCCACATGGGGTGTTAACCCACCATGGTATACCTTTTTTCCTCAAAGCCATCTCTATCCCCCCAAAGTGCTTTTAATTATGAGCAGAACGCGTAGCATCAAGGCCATAGCCAGCCAATAATTTCGGGGGGAGGGGGGGGCGGGATTTGTGGGCCCATCCCCCAATTGACGGAGGCTAGAAAAAAATTATAAATAAAAAATAGTTCTAGAAGCTATCTGAAGTGTTTTTATGGCAACACAACCCCCTAACTGCCAGAGGCTAAGACAAATGCTAATTATTAAGGGTGTATGGCCCAAAATTAATAATATATAAATTAAATATATATTAGTAGGTCTTCTTAAAACAAACTTGGATCAGTGTATTAAATATATATTAAATGTATATTTTAAGCACAGTGTTTACTCAAAGTTTGAAATTTTGGCATCTAATGCAACAATTTTTAGAAAAACCAGATTATGCAAAGATTTAAAATTTGGAATGTTAGAAGTACTTGAAGAGGTTTATTAATTGAAATAAATATGATTTCAATGAACCTTCAATTAATTGCATAAAAAAACTGCCAAATAAAGGAAATATTCAATTAATTATTTTGTATACTTAAACGTGTGTAATAAATGGGGAAGCAAATCAATTAATGCCGACTTCTTTTAACTTTATAATGGTACTTCATTCACATTAATATGTTATCTGAAACTAATGAAAATTGATACGAGCTGAGGTGCTAAAAATTTTCCCCCAGATTTTGAAAATATATCTGATGCAACCCCGCAATAGCCGAAACAGAACGGCCCGGTTAGTGTATAGCAGACAACTCATCTCTTCTCACTCTAAGTCACTAGCTGTCTGTCCTTGAAACAATAAATATGTCGCCAGTGGTTTTGGCATGTTTGTAAAGCTTATCGACCTGACCCATCACCATCTTTATTTAGGGATTGTCACCTGGTTCCCCGCCGTTTTCAAAACAGTGTAGCCTGTACTACTGAAAGGATTTTTTTCAGTGTGGCTGAGTAATTGCATTTAATGTATTTAGGGATGTGTGAAGTGTATTAATTGTGGAAAAACATTTTACTATTTAAAAAAATGTTCCCACAAAAATTTAAAGATGGATGTAAAAGGCAAAAGGAATAAGCATTCCAAGGCAAATTAAACGCTTTTACGAAGAAATTCGGAGAGCCCGAACCGCTGATAAGTAGGTGAAATTACTTCAAACATATATTATGTTATTGAAGTTAAATACTTAACTTTTTTTGACAATTCTTTTGAAATCCGGAAACAAATCGGGAACCTCCAACTTAGCACGTCAATATCTTACCGCTGAGCTATCTAAGGCTAATCCTGTGTTAGGATAATTTATCGCTCATATTTTAAGGGTTAGTCGATAATAGATATGTAAAATCGTCGGCCATTTAGTAACAATCCGAAACACACTCCATCGTTGATCCAGGGTAGCCTTATGCTCACGTTTGAACAATTTTTATTAATTTTAAATGATTTCTTGGATATAATTTATAGTAAATAATTATGATCTATAATATAATATTATAGCTATTAACAAGCCATGTCCTGCCACACGTCTTTAACCAAATATTCTTTAAAGTATAACTAATAAGTACTTCTTAGCATTGTACAAATACTGAGTAGGTAGCTCAATGGTGAAGCTTTGGTGCGCCAAGCACAAGAGTCCGGGTTCGATTACCATGTACACTACAATAATCATTTTTCTACTATATTGAGTAAAAATAAAGTGCGCCCTTGTGAATGGATTTGTCTTTTTCAAAATATTAATCTTTTGAACTGTTATAAAATTATTTAGGCCTTTATAATTAAAATTCCATCAATGCAGAATTATTTCATCTCTTAATGGCTCTATTCTCCATAATATATTTTATGCTCCCAGATTTAAAATTTAAAGCTAAGATCATATTTAACTTAGAATTAACAAAATATATTTTAAATAAATGAATAGTCTTAATAGTCTACTTAATATCTACTATTTATTCATTTATTGATTTATTTAGTGATAATGACAAAGTGGATTATCGTTAATCTTGTACCACGTTCACAAACACTGAAGACTTGACTTTCAAACCAATGGAATCCGAGCAAGTGGATGATTACTATATTTTTAGAGGTAAATGTGTTTTAAGTTCCTTTAAAATGACGTGAAGGTGTGTACAAATCGACACTATTAATGAATTCAGTACAAAATTATATGGCAATGGCATGACCTTGATTTGATAGGTTTGATCCAAAATTGAGGATTAAAAAATACTAAGCAGGTAGGGTGTTTAAAAAATTACATTTACAGTTTAACTCCATTTTCATAAATATGTACTTAATTTATGGTGTGAAAGTAATGATCCTAATAGCAACTTGGGTATGAAAGTAATGATACAAATAGCAACTTGGGTATTAAAGTAATGATACAAATAACAACTTTGGGTGTGAAAGTAATTATAACAATAGTAGTTTATCGTGTGAAAGTAATTATAACAATAGCTACATTATTTAAATATAAAATAACTGATCAATAGCTAGGATATATTATTCGGGGTCATATTTGTTTTTAAAAAATGTCATTTTAAGTTTTTTTTATAATTATTAAAAATGAACTAGAGACATTAAACATCTTTAATTGTAATCTGTATTCATACCAAAAATGTCATAATTTTTTAAAATAATATAACTAGCTTTAGTATTTTGAAAAGGTTTATGTCACACTTGTAAAATTCTTGAAAAAGTAACTGTTAATGTTTTTATCGTTAGTGAACATATTTATCGACAGCTTCTAAATAAGCATGCTGTTTCAAAATATGTAAGTTAGTCACTTTCTTTTTATTTCCAAATATTTTGAACGCGCGGTTCGGCGGTGCTGTTTGCCCGTGATTATGAACGCTGAAGCAGATTTGATTTGATACTACATATTTTCATGTGCATGACAGCGACGTGCGATACTAAATTATTTGATTGTGGTAATAAACTAACTTACTAGCTCATATGTGAGGAGTGAGCTGTAGCATCTATAGTATATTTTTTTTAGTGTAGGTAGAAATAAAATTCACCCCCTATACACCTGGCCGGGACTCGACCCCTGATCTCCCACCATCGGATATCTAGTCTAGTGTGAGACTGAAGACTTTGATCATTCCACCAAAGAAGTGGGATTTTCTAAAGTACTAGTTCGTCGTTGCAGCGATGGTTGCGGATTATCATGCTTAAATGTATTTAAACCTTTTTACTGGGGAATGTTCTATGTAATGAGGCCTCACTCGACATTCTATTGAAAGGTTTACTCGTCAAAGGACAACAATTTTCGATAGTATATTTAGAGCTTTTAGGGTTTAGTTGCAAAATGTTTATTTTCTCCTTTCATGCCAAGATGAAATATTTAAAACGACCCTTTTCCCAGTTCCATATCAAACTATTTGTTGCACCATACCAATTAAATAAGAATTTAGTTGTTGTTATTATATTTAGCCAAAGATAATTTTTTTTCTTACCTATAAACAATCATAAACAAATCAGGGCTTACGTGGAGATGTGTACATATGAGCCATGGTGCATCTCACTTTCACACTTTCTCTCTCTCCTCTCTCACATACATTATCTTTTATCACCCTCTCAATAACACTTTTTCCCTCTTTCTTACACTCTCTTCCCTTACACATACTCTATCCTACAATCTCTCTCAAATTATCTTATCACACTCTCTTTTAAACTCTATCTCTCAGACACACACTCTCTCATACTCACTATCTGTCTTAAACTCACTCTCCCTCGCTCAAACTCTCTCCCTGTCTCAAACTTACTCTCATTCTGTCTCAAACTCTCTCACTGAATCTTTCTTTCCCCCTCAAACTATCTCTCTCAATCTCTCTACAACTCTCACTCAGACTTTCTCTCAAAAAATATCTTTGATAATCCCCTCAAAATTAAGTGGTAATATGGAAACAACTGAACTTACTGTATTTGTATTGTGTTACTCTTTGATAACGTGAACATCAAAACCCACTATTTGAAAGAAAAAAAATGAACGCCAAAACTCATACATAGATAATTAAATCGTTATTTTAAACATATTTCAAGATTTTTTTTTTCGTTCTTTATCTTATAATACATACTAAAACATATTTAAACATCATTGTATCGTTTATATTTTAAAGCTCTTGCATGAAACAAAAGATAGAAAATATTTTCATGAAATTGACAACTTAACTTTTTAATTTGTGAAATATGCTCAATATATTACTGATTTACATGTGAACTAGCGATAGCAAATTCCAATAATAAATAACCGTTTCCTTAGTTTAAGCAGCTCAAGCTAGATGTGTTATGACCACCATCCAAAGAGAAATCTTGTATTTGCAGATTGAAAGATTTATGTGTTCTATGTGTGAAATATTATTTTTTAGATAAAAGGATATATTTTATTCAGAGATATACAGCCATGCAGTAAATAATGGTTTCCATGGTGACTAAGCAATGAATAAAATACTGAAAATTCTCTCTGTAAATCGGGTTTTCGTGGAAAACTATTTTTCCAGACATCCTGGACTCTAAATCATTAAAATAAGGGGTCATTTGTCAAAATCTTTTCAGCCATTTCCTGGTAATTTCTATAACTGGAAATGGGCTTATCAAACTATATATAAGATACTTTAATTTTTTAAGACCTAATTTGTTATTTTACGATTTTTTTAAGTAATTTGTTTTTATAGTAAATGTATGCAAATATAATTGCTTTCTTTGCATGTTTAGTAATAAATTGTCTAAACACAAAGATTAAACCAAATGCATCATCACTTTTATGTCATATTAGAGAGGATGTAATGCTTCAAGAAATGTCACCCTCACCCATGCAACCTTCAGAAAATTGCGAAGAAAAAACTTTCTATTGCCAAGATAGAGAGTAGAGTGGGGTAGAGCTCGATGAAGGAGATTTTCCTGCACTCGTTGTCGACTCGATTAAAATTCCTATATCTGTATTGTTTAGTATTAAAACAAAATGGAAGCTCACATTTCCTCATGAAAATAGCTTTGAGGGTAATTTACACTTAAGGAAACTTTCAATTTTTATCGTATATCCGCACCTCTTTGAGATACAAAATAACTTATTAGGCCTATTTCGAAAATGAAAGCATAATAAATATAAAAATCTTTATTGAAATATATTTTTATAAAACCAATAGTTTCCGAGTTATAGGTATATACATAAATATATACATTACGGAGGTCTTTGAATTTGGAAATAGCTGTAATGCTCTGTCGGTGTGATATTTTCTTTTTCTCTAACAGTGTATGTTATTTCGTTTATGCTCTTTGTTAGAATGTACAACAATGTCTATAATCTTGTTTCAAATATCTTACAAGTTATAAGTAAATATATCTTTTTTATTCACAGTAGCGAGAAAGTCTATGCTGTGCACCTTCCCCACCTTTTTTAAAAAAACAAATGAGCCCTTTTGTAAGGAAAAAATCTATAAATTTGATTGGGGACATAACTTAGAAAAATAAATCATGCTAGAAAATTACGAAGTTTAGCTCTGTTGGTAGTGCGTCCACCTACAGAGCTAAGGTTCCCAGGCTCGATTATCATTGTTGGAATGTGGGTTTACCCTTTCACAGTGAAGAATTGACGGCAGGGGGATGAATTTTGTGTCTGTCCTAGATTTAAGATTAGAGTAGAAAGTACAAAGGCGTAAAGCCTGAATAGAACGCGGTACTAAAAAAAAGTTTAAAAAAATAATAGCACGACAACCTACAATGGCGTCACGTTACATAATTTGCGAGCCACTACTGTATAGGATGGTTCAGGTTACAGATATGTCCAGATGGACACTAACAATATGTGCATTTGTACACTACATCAATATTCCACTTCCCCCTTTACCTCTCCTCAATCATAATCTCTTTTTATGTCCTTTCTCGTCAAATGTTTTTTCTAATGTATTTTCTCCTCTTTGTTCAGATGTAACGAATTAGTTTTATAACAACTATCAAAACATAGTTTGTAGGTCCCAAATTCAATTCCCACGTCAAGATGTCATTTTTTAATTTAAATAATATATAGATGAGGCTATAGCCGTAGCTAACAAATACTCATATTTGACATCATGTTGAGATAATGCTTTAAATACTTAACATCCGCTTCCCCCCCTCCCCCCTTTTTCCCACCACTCTATTAGTTCGGCATATCTGTATAAAACATGGGGGTCCGGGGTTCAATCCTCGGTCCCGGCACAGATTTATCTGATTGCCAAACCCTTCCTTCACCTCTGACAAGACATGTATTAATCACAACTTCTGAATGTGTGGAATGCCAGGCCTCCACCGTGGTTCGGATTCCACGTTAAACTGTAGGTCCTCCATTTCATCTCACAATCACCCTACCATTACACATTAGCGTAAGTGCGTATAACCCGAATGGGTAGTAAGACGCGATGTTAATAATAATAATAATAATAATAATAATGTATAAAGCACACTTAGTGAGTTTAATTAATATTATTATTAATTACACTAGTGTGTTAATGATGAGTAATATCTAAAACAGAGGAAATGTACCCACATTTCTATGGAGGTACAAAGGGAAACCATTTAGAAAGATGCTCCCTTTGTTTACCCGTTCGGGATTTGAACTCTGACCACCATTCATTGTTAAAATAAACTAATGAGCTTTGTGTTAAATAAAGTTAAGGCTAACTTTTAAAATGAACCGACGGTTTAGTTAGGTCCTGGAGTGATCTGGCAGTCTAGGGGTAAGGTGTCAGACTTCTGTACTGAGGGTTCGGGGTTCAATCCTCGGTCCCGGCACAGATTTATCTGATTGCCAAACCCTTCCTTCACCTCTGACAAGACATGTATTAATCACAACTTCTGAATGTGTGGATTGCCAGGCCTCCACCGTGGTCCGGATTCAACGTTAAACTGTAGGTCCTCCATTTCATCCCACAATTACCCTACCATTACACATTAGCGTAAGTGCTAACGGGTAGTAAGACGTGGTGATAATAATAGTTCGGTCCCCGACTTACAGTTTTCATTCATAATAACCGGAGAAGAAGACTGTCTACCTGATAACACTAGTCTGCATTTTTGAATTTTTTCTCAGATGATTTCTCGAAAGTAGGTGTTCTTGAATCTATTTTTAATGCTGATTCTAGAAATGACTTCCATTTTTTTCTATCACGTCAGGTTTTTACACAAGTTAAGAGGTTATGTTTTCAAGACTTTACCTATTTTAAGCATAAATATATTCAAACACAAGGTTTTGTTTTTACAAACGCATTTTTTAAATACTGTAAAGAACTATACTAATACTTTCGTGACTACTCTGTAACTAAACAAAAAGCAACCAGTGTTCCATTACTTTTCAACCATTCTCTTTTTTGACTTCCTTGCAGATCCTCCATCTTTACTGTCCCTCTTCAACATACAACAGTATTTGGCCATCATAATTTCATTCCATTTCCCCTGGTACCTCTTCTCCATCTCCTTAATATCCGGGGGAAAGCGTTCACCTTGCTCTTCACTATAATGTCCCAGATTTTATGGAAAGTAGTCGATATGGGAGTGTAGAATGGGAAATTTTACACTCTTGTCACAACCCAACTTCTTGAAGTTTTCCAACTTTGTTTCAAAAATGTTCCTGTAATTTGGATTTTTGTTATACCCTAGAAAGTTTTCAGTAACAGAGTGGAAGGCGGTCCATGCGTCTTTCTCTCTATCATTCATCATTTTCTCAAAATCTTCGTCCTTCATTAGTTTTCGGATTTGTGGACCAATAAAAACTCCAGCTTTCAATTTTTCTTGGGTGATGAAGGGAAATTTCATAGAAAGGTATTTGAAGCAAAGCCAATCTTGTGGTAGAACCCCTACAAACTGCTTCATTAAGCCCAATTTGATGTGTAGTGATGGAAGCAAGACTTTTTGCGGGTCTACAAGTGGTTCGTGCAAGATTTTTTAGTTCCAGGCACATAATTCCTCCGCTCTGGCCAAACTCTTACACTCCAATGCCTTTGCTTTGCCCGACCATCCCATTCACAAAAATTGAAAGCAAGGCAGTTTCATGTACAGAGCTTGTTGTCCTAATAGAATTCCTATAACTTTGAAGTCACCACAGATTAGCCATTTGTGCTCCGCATACTGGAGACTTGTTAACAGTACCTTCATGTTCTCAAATGTCTATTTCATTTCAACTGAATGGGCCATAGGAATAGACCCATACACATTCCCATTATGCAGTAACACGCCTTTAAGACTCCTCTTGGATGAGTCATTAAAAAGTCTCCACTGAGTAGGATCATGTTCAATGCCATAGAAGTGCATTAACTCGTTTATGTTATTGCAGTAAACCAAGGAAATGTTATTTGAGAATAAAGGAACTAGTTCTTGTCCTCTGTGTCTGTACCATGAAAAATGTGTTCCTGGTGCCAGAATATTCCTACTTTTAAGCTGGGAGTCAAGTAGTTCTGCAGAATCCTTAGGCAAATTCATATCACGTACTAGATCAATAAGTTCCCTCTGCAAGAACCTTTGTGGAGTTAAGTCGTCTTCATGTTTGTAGACATCATCACTATTGGCTTCAGAGATTACATCACGTTCACTTTCAACATCATCTTCCTATGTTCTCTAAAACAGCTGGAGGAAGAGGGACAGGCAGGTCTTCTCCATGTGGAACTGGCCTAATGGCTGAAGGAATGCTTGGATACACAATTTGCTTCTTATTTTTCGAATTTCACCCCTGAACATTAACTAAAGAGAAGTAACAGTCATTAAGGTGGTCTTTAGGCTCCCTCCACACCATAGGAATTGCAAACGACATGCACGTTCTCTTACCTTTTGCCCATAACGTAAACCTCTCAACGCAATAGCGGCAAACTGTCTTTGATGCCCATGCCTTATCCTGGTCACCAAGCTTCACTTTAAAATAAGCATAGTAAGCTTTCTTCACAAAGTGTGTTATGTCCACGCGTTGCTTAAGAACTACATACTTTCCACAAATGTAACCAAAAACATTAGGATTGTTCACACACTTGCGTGTAGACATTGTAAGACTACGACTATAACTGCAATCACAATAGTGAAATTCAATAAAAACAACTCTGAAAATGTAAGTGTCTGAGAGTCAAAACATTTCCAAGGTCAGACAAGGACACCAAATAGCAGCAGTTGTACCAACCTAAAGGCTTACAGGCCTGTATTGCGAAATTTCCCCCCAACAACATGCATTACCTTCTGGAACATATATTGCTCCCAGAGATAAATGTTGGAAATCAACTTGGGTCCATTGTGAAAAAACTGTACGTGATAGAATAAAATTAAGAACAGTATTGGAATTAGCATCAAAAAGTGAGCCAAAAACACATATTAGTTTTCAATCATCTGATATCATGCAGACTAGTGTAATCAGCCCCATCCCCTACCCAAAACTTCAGCCCAAGACTTTCCAGTCCACCGCTGAAAATGATAGGTTTTTTGGTTCTCAAAGGGACGGACCGTTGGCATCTACTTTCATCTTTTTTTCAACGACACAAACGCTATCTTACAGATTTTTCTCGACATTAGCGCTGTCCAAACAACGTTAAACATCTATAAAAGCTTTCTGAAAAGCTTTTAATGGTAACATAACCCCCTAATTGCCGGAGGCTAGTAAAATTCCAGATATTAAACAGCCCTAGAAGCTCTCTAAAGTATTTTTTTATGGCAACATAAATCCCTAACCGCCGAAAACTAGGAACAATTCTAAATATTAAACACCTCTAGAAGCTATCGGAATTTTTTTTTATGGCAACATAACACCAGTAGCGTCTCGTGACCAAAATGCATAGGCAAGCTTGGAAGGGGTGCCCCTAAGCTTAAAAGGGGAGGTCGCGGATTAATTTTTTTAATTTTTTATGCTTCAAGAAGCTATTTGGAGGTATTTTTATGATAGTTGTGGCTTTGGGCGTCCTTCTGTTCTGTGATTTACACTATTGTGTTATTACTTACCATAGACATAAACTTATAAACTTTTGTTTGTTAGCCTTCACTGATACACACATCAAAATAAAAGCACCTGCTGCAATAAATTCCACAAAACTCTAAAGCCCGGTACAGGACACAACTTCTTGTGCAAAAAGTTGTGAAAGGAATTGTACAATATCTTGATCACACGGATAAAATTTTTAGCCAGTGACTGTTAAACACGGCATTTCTGGCTGCATACAATATTTGAAGAAGAAAAAAAGGCATTTTTGCCCTTTTTGTGGAAAAATAATGATTGAATGATTTGGAAAAAAATTGGTATTTAGTGTAAATAATTTCTTATTCATTCCTAAATATTAGGAAAAAAAAATGTTTCAATTACCTATTTAATATTCTTATAAAATAGTTGAAAACCTTTGTATTAATTTTGGGATTTAACCTCCTTCAATTATAATTATTTGTTTGTTTTCAAGTATTTAGCTGTTTTTCTTACAATCACTCATTAAAAAAAAGTAACTTTCTAGCAGACCAAGTTTTCGAGTTTACAACTCAAAAGTTGTACAAGAAAAATGGATGATATAGGACGCGTTATATTTCCTGAAATTTTATACAATAAGTTGTGTAAAGCAGATCTTGTACAAGTTTTGGTGTTCTCACAACGCCATCTTCAGGCTACAAATTATTGTACAATAATTTGTGTCGTGTGTATTGTGCTTAAAGATGTGTAGGCACAGGGTCAGTACCTTGACATTATTTCCCCTTTCATGTCATAATATCCGCATATGTTTTGAAAGGGGAAGAAAGGGGTAGTGGCTTCTGTTCTAGTCATCACCTTTTGGGCAAGTGAAGTCGTAGCTCGGCTGTTTACATTTTCACCTGACATCTGCAGCTCTTCCCCTCCTCCCCGTCCAAAATCTATGACGTCACAAATAAGAAACACACTAGCTGTAGCATTGTGGCGAAAGTCGGACAAATACCAACTTTCAACCCCCATTAGATGGACTAGTGCACGTCTCGCATGCATTTTAAAGTCACTGTGCCATGTCTGGGATTTTTTTTTCAAACACACTGATGCTTTAATTACATTTAAATGATTACCAGGAGAATATTTTTGCAAATATTAAATGAAATAATTACATATCTTCAATCAAAGGCAAGCAGTGTTTGCCTTGCTTGCCCTGACACGACGCCACTGTATAACACCATAACTGCCGAGGGCTATAAACAATTCTAAATAATAAACACCTTTAGAAGCTCTCTGAAGTGCTTTTTATGGTAACACAGCACCCTAATTTGTACTCATGCATTAATTTTGATATTGTTTGAACCATAAATAAAGTCATATATATTTTGTTCATAAAATTTCGGAAGGGAGGGTTTGAACCCCCGATCCCCCCACCACCCGACTACGGCCTTGCGCAGCATGTCCTACTAATCAGCGTGCTATTCGTGAAATGTGTGCGTCTAACTCTTCCCTCTCCACTATATTTTTTTTTAAACCAGACGCTAAAAGCTACACGGTGATTGGCCGGCGGATTCGCGCCAACCCTCCCTTTGACACTGTGAAGCTACACATGAATTTCAAGATAGGCCACAGCTTCCGGTTAGAGATAAAACAAAACAAGCACGTTGCTTTAAGGTGAAAAGTAAAAATCATAAATTTAGAAGAAGCTATGATTAAACTATTCTGCCTCGTTTGCTTGGGGCACCCTCAAGTTGACCGAGTTCACTGAACTCTACAAAAGCTCATTTTGTTTAGTCTTTGATGACTGTGTCGATTGATAAAGAAAGGGACAGTAAGTCACCACTCGACCTATAGCCCGGTCAGGCTGTATAGATAAACAAAGCTGAAAGAACAGCTATAAATTATGATGAGCTAAAGAGTTGATTTTTGCTTGTAATGCAGAAAATGAGTGAGAATTGAGAAATACTGTCATTTGTTCTTCATAGTCCTCCCTTGTAAACATTTAATCCCAGCATGAACTTATGAAGTGAAGATACTGGAGTGTGAGTAGTGAGTACTAGTATCAAAGAAGGTTCAAAAATGTATTAAACTAAAAACTAAAATTATGAGCTACCTAATAAATTGTAGTCCCACAGGGAATAAAATAAAAGTCTCTTGTTTGGGAATTTGAGGGAGGGAGTGTAGTTTTAAATTTATATTCTAAAGCACTAAGCTTAGTCCTAATATATATTTCTAGTTACGCAATTGATATTGATGATGTATAATTTTGTTAAGATTTACTAAAGCCACAGAATATACTTTTAGCGTAATATTCGAATATTGGATGGTACGATTTTATGTGGGGTGAACTTATAGTACAAGTAGCTCGTAAACACATACTTTGTAACTGCGTAACGCTCAAGTTTGTCGTCGGCTTGATTCAAGGGGTCAGAGTTAAATGGTTTATTTCAATGTTCTTGCTGTCTGTCAGATTGAACAAATACGAATAAAATATTTAATATATAAAAGTACATACAATAGCTATCACCCATGCTGTCTACATTCTGTTAAGGCTATTGAAAATGTCTATTAGCTTGGATATTGGTTTCAAAAACAATTGTGTATTGAAAGTTAAATAAACTACAATGAAATAAGATAGCTAAATAACTTGACTACATTTGTTTGGATTACAAAACTTATATAGTAGTAAAATTATTCCGTAAAAATGGAAGGATAAATGGTGAAATCAACAGATGGGTGAATGCATCTCGGAGAGTAGTTGGATCATGGATGTATGTAGACTATTGTAATGAATAAAGTAGTATCGAAAGAGGCAAAGAAGGCAGTATATAAAAATGTGCTAACGCAAACAGTGTTCTATGGACGGGAAGCGTGGGTTTGTCAGGAGAAATACAAGAACAAGGAGAATGCGGTTGGAACGAGATTGTTAAATAGTCAGCTAGAAGGCTGTGTGTTTTGTTATTCTTTTGTCTCTCTTCCGTTTTCCTGTAATCTCGACAGTGTGATGGCGGCGCTAGGCTGTGTTCATATTCTAATGACATATTATATCTATTACCATCATGTCTAAATCTATCAATTACTAATAACTTCCTCAATCCAATAAAAAAATGACTATGTAGCTAGGTTGAAAGCGGAAGCTGAATACAGGCGAATACGACAAAACATAATGAGGCAGACAGGGCAAGAGACGGAAACAGAAACAAATAAAGACTCAGAAGATGAACAAACTGATGAAGACAAAACATTACCAAACTGGGCAGGGTAGATGGGAAATTGGATAAATAAAGAGGACTACCACTGGACTGTAACAAGGTAAAGGGTTTGGGTTATCCTGAAACCTGCTGTGGTAGCTGGACCTGGATGTACGGGAATGTGGAACAATCCTGGATAAACCGGAAAGCGGAATCCTGGCAGGGGCAACTATCAAATAGAAGAATGCATCAAGGAGCAGGGATGGATCTCTTTCGTCAAGGGCTTACGTCCCTTGGCAACAACTATCTACAAGAGGTGACGGGTTGGCCATTCCTTGGTCAACTGGCGGAGGGGGGATGCCTGCAGACATAGACATCCAGTACTGCCAAGGAAATGACAGAACTATCACGTCCAGGACAAAGTGAACAACAGCATATGTAAATACAGTTGACTAAATAGGTATTAAAATTAGTACAATAAATTGCTTAGGATAAATATAGGACAGGGGGAAAGTATAGAATAGGAGGATATTACTTTAAAGTGAAAGTTAGGTGTAAGTTAGATTTAAGTAAACTAGGTCTAGGAATAGGTTTAGGGTCCTAACCGGATAGATATTATATAGTTTATAAAAAAGCGTAAATCAAAAATAAAGAATACTGTATAATATTGTAAATTGAAACTCAACTCGGACTAAATTATCAGAAGCAGAGTTTTATTAAGCCGCAATAAAAAAAATCCAAAACTATAGTTAAGTTACACAACTGGCGACGAATTATTATTATTTTTATTTCAAGAACCCTGGGTTTCTTTTATGTCTAGTATCGTGTGTGCAATTTTCGTACGCCAACAGTCTCGACATGCTAAAGTTTTCCACGTTTGACTTTCGTCTTGAGGACATCAAGTCATATTTTGCCAGATTTGAACATTTCTGCATCACTGAAACAATGGCAGCTGACGTAAAAGTTGCTTCGCTTCTAAGATGCATTGGCCCAGTTTCTTAACAGGTGTCTGCTCGCCGGTCGCGCCGGGAACCAAGACTTTAGCCAAACTAAAGACTCTCCTCGAAACTCCCTACGCTCCCACAAGATCAGTGTACGGAGAGCGTTCTGCCTTTAGTTCTCGCAAACAGCATGCGGGAGAGTCCTACGCGGCCTTCAGCCTATCTTTACGTCATCTTGCTGCTACTTGTAGCTTTGAAATATTTCTGGATAACTCCCTAAAGTTGCGGTTTTATCACAACATCTCGTCAGACATAGTTCGCGACAAGATCAGGAATGAAGAAGGTAACTTCAGCTACATGGTTAATCTCACCACTCACTACGAGATCCTTCACCAGCCACTGCACCAGTCAATGCCAGTGACAACCCTAATCTAATCAACGCGGTTCGCCTATATCAACAAAAGAACAAGAAATTCAAGAAAAAGTTCCAATCCAGTCAAACCTCAGCACTCGTTAGGACCCAATCATCAGCAGTCTCAAAGCACGTTATGTGCAGGTTGTTGTGGGCCTCGTGCTAGGTTTAATTGTCCCTCCAAAAAGGCTCAATGTCATGATTGTCATCTTAGAGGACATATTGCTAAGGTTTGTCACAGGGTCAAAAATTCCTCTTAGCATCATGGAGTTGTCCGTCAAATTCAGGAGGACATACCTTCAGTGTCTGTCCAAGCTACTACATCTTGTGACTTGTACGTGGTCAACAGTAGTCAGGCACCAGCTCACAACAGTATTCAGTTGGAAGTCAATGGTGTACCTCTTACCATGGAAGCTGACACAGCAGCCAGCGCTAGTCTTATTGGTGAGCCAGTGTACTTTGCACATTTCAAACACCATCCCCGGGTGAGTACCACTCCACTTCGTGGTTGCACTGGGCATGAATTAGATCTATTGGGGAAAACTCATATTAGAATTTCTTATCAGGGGCAGTCTGCTACGTTACCCCTAATAGTGGTTTGGTGCTCCTTCCCCTAACTATTGGCATATCTTGGATCAGCCATATCCATCTAGATTGGAATGCTATCTTTCCCATCAACTATGTTTGGCAGGTACAATATGATGTGGTGGGCCTGTTCAGGAATAAATATCCCTCAGTCTTCAAAGTAGTTAGCAGGTGACATTCCGGTGTTCTATGGCCTTCATGTAATTCCTATTCCTTTAAGGGATGCTGCCAAGAAGGCCCTTGAGGAAATGGAATCAATAGGTTTTATTCAGAAAACCAATAGTCACACCTGGGAAACACCTCTGGCAATTATTCCTCAAGCCAACAAATATATACGGGTGTGTGGAGATTTAAGCGTGACATTAAACGCTCAGTTAAATCTTGAGCACTATCCTTTATCGGTTATTGATGACTTGTCTACTGTTCAAGGTTCTGTTTTCAGTGTACTCGATCTCGCCCAGGCTTACCAACAGCTAAAGTTGGGACCAGCTTCTCAGGAGATTTGGACTTTGAGCACTCCGTATGGCCCATACAAGTGCGATCGCCTTCCATATGGTTTGTTTTCTGCTCCAGCCATCTTTAAAAGCATCATTGGTCAGGTATTGGCAGGTATTGAGTGTTTTATTTATTTGGACGACATATTAGTATCAGGTAACACAACTGAGGAGTGCCTAAAGTAAAGTTGAAGTTATTCTGCAAAGGTTTGTGGAATATAATGTCACTGTCAAACTAGAAAATTGTCATTTATAGGCCAAGGGTTAGATTTTTGGGTCACATTTTTTATTCCCAAGGACTGCATCCAGATCAGGACAACATCCAAGATCTCCTTCAAGCCAAAGAGCCTTCATAAAAATCCGAACTTCACTCGTTCATAGGGTTTGTAACCTTTTACGCCAAGTTCATCCCCAACATGTTCACCATGCTTCGTCCGTTGTATGCATTGCTCAAACAGGATGAAAATTTGTGGTGGGGATCTGAGCAACAAAGGGCTTATCATCAGTGTCTTCAGGAATTGAATTGCGATCAGGTGTTCATTCCTTGCTTCACTGGCTTACCACTCAGAATGACCTGTGATGCTTCGCAGTATGGTGTGGGTGCTGTCATCTCCCACATCTTCCCCGATGGGTTGGAACGCCCTATCGCTTTCACATCCAAGATTTTCTTTAATGCTGAGAAAAACTATTCCCAGCACGAGCGCGAGGCCGTAGCTATTTTATTTTTGGACTTAAGAAATTTAGTAAGTATCTGTTTGGTCGACCTTTTGAGCTATGCATGGACAATGCAGTGTTTGTGTCTATTTTAGGGTCTAAAGCTAAAATGCAACCTCTCGCTGCTCTTTGCCTACAACGTTGGGTAATACTGTTGTCAGCCTTCCAGTATAATATCACATTTCGAGAATTTGAACTGTTTCCTCATGCTGATTTTCTTAGCCGGAACCCTCTCCTCAATCGGACTGAGTTGGAGTCTGACATCTATAAGATCTCCTTGGTTTCCCTGGGACCTCTCACTGCGGTCCATGAGGCCGCCGAGACCAGGAAGGAACCCATATTTAGTCGAGTGCTAACATATGTCTTCAATGGTTGGCCTGATAGGTGCCCGATGAAGGACTTCGCCCTTTTCATCGGCGAGCCCTGGAATTTTCAGCAGAATCTCGTTGTTTATATAGGTTGTATAGGGTAATTGTCCCTTCAGCGCCTCGTCCCGAAGTCCTCGAGCTCCTCCATGAGCATCGTCTTGGCTCTAGTAGCATGAAAAACCTAGCACGTGGTTTTGTGTGGTGGCCAGGTCTCGATGAATTGGAAGCTAGGGTAAACAGGTGGTGTGTTTGCCAATCGCTCCAGTCAACTGCTATTCACAAACCTCTGATTTCTTGTTCTTGGCCTAATAGAAGGTGGCAAAGGTTTTATATTTATTTTGCAGAATTTGAAGGTGAGACACTACTTACTACTTTATATGGTCATTCTAAATGGCCCGAGGTCCGCATCATGCACGAAGGAACCTTGACAGAGCACACTTGTGATGCTCTGCGCTCACTGTTTGCATCCTGGGATCTGCCTAAGGAGGTCCTTTCTGACAATGGTCCCCTGTTTTCATCAGCTGCACTCACTGGTTTTCTGTCTAAGAATGGAATTGTACATTCTCCTTTTCTTTGTACCACCCCCAATCTAACGGTTCGATGGAGATTGTCGTTAAGACCACCAAGACAGCTCTGATAAAACAGTTGTTTGATGATTTTACTCAATCCAGAACCCGTCAGCATAAAGTAGATTCCTTTCTTTTGGCATATCTCAACACGCCTCACAGCTTTACTAAGGAAGTATTTTTGGGCCGAAAGCCCCGCATCAAGCTTTCACTTTTACACCCGTCAATGGCTCTCAAGCAAAGAGTAAAGGAGGCTCAGGCAAAATCCACTGCTTCACAATATTCCAAGATCACACACTTCTCCCCAGGTGACCTATTGTGGGTGCGCTCTGTCACTCATCGCAAACTTAAGGTGGTTCCAAGTTAAATTCAACATAGAGTCTCAACGGTTTCATATCTAGTGATTGTCGGGGGACGCTCTAAACAAATTTCAGCATCTCATCTACGCTTCCGGGACCCCATGGCTGTTCCAGTTGATTTGTCATGGGAGATGGTCGAGCAGGCCATGCCAGCACCTACGCCTACCCCTACATCTAATGGACCTAGACTGGGCCCCTAATTCAGCCACCTCCGGTTGCTGACCGCCCCCTACCAGTATATCCAGCTTCGGAGCCCTCCACGGATTCAACTCCAGAGGCCCTTCGTTGGGCTTCCAGCGTGGTGGCTCCAGCTCACACCCCTGTGAGGCCTGCGCCTACATTTCCGAGATTGTTTGCCCCCCGAGCAGCCTCGTAAAACTCATCACACGTGGTCATCCCAATAACAACTCGTTCTGAACGTCAGGTCATTAAACTACAATGCCCAGACTTTGTCTATGTCTCACATTAGTCAGAACTTTGATTGTGTTCCTTTCACTCACACTGTACTTGATTGAAATCAAAGCCTCTTAATGGTACCAAGGGGTTATTTTTACTCTTTTATTCTATATTCCAACGCTGGCAATCAATGTTAATTACGCGTGAAGGCTATGAGTGTTGTTATTATTTTGACTCTCTTCCGTTTTCCTGTGGTTCGACAATGTAATGGTGGTGCTAGGCTGTGTTTGTATTCTAATGGCATATTATATATATTACCATCATGTTTAAATCTATCAATTACTAATAACTTCCTCAATCCAAAACTATAGCTAGGTTACAACAGAGATATCTATCCAAGAAATGTATGTAGAAAAACTCGTATGAACAGATTCAGTAATGAATGGGTGCTGAGGGAGTACGGTTTGAAAGGGAATCCAGTCGGTCAGTGTGAAAGTAGCGTTTTACGTTGTTTTTAACATGTTGGGGGATGAGTGTGGTTCACGTAACTAAGCAAATAAATGAAGGTATAGTGTGTGGATCAAAATGAAGGAGTAAGCCATGTAAGACCTGGCTAACTGTTGTTGACGAATCTGTGAAAAAGAGAAACATCAAGAGTTTTAATAAAGGAGCATGCATGTATGACTCGGTGTATGGGTGTTGTGGCAAAGGGAATATACAAGTATAGGGAAGTGTATAGAAAGTTAGTGAGAATATATCAATTAAGGAGTTTTTATATCTATATTTACAGTTTATTTCCTACCTCGATGGGAACGCCGTGATTAGGGATGTATGTATGTATGTAACTTATTTAAAGAAATAAGTCATGAGTTTCGAACTTAACTATGCTATTCAAACCTTTTATTTCATTTAACTTAATATACATTGATGAGTCCAATATATTCATACAAATTAGCGAACGATGTCAAAATGCCACGCCACTTTGTGTTTAGGAGAAAAAGAGATGCCCAAAAGTTTCTCTCTCGCCTACACAATGATGTGCAAATGTCAGCTCGATATTTTATAGATCAATAGGCTTTGGTCATTTGCAAGGGATGTGTTCATGCTCATCCATTACTTGATCACACATAGAAGTAGTCTAGTACGACCACCTGAAACAGCTCGAGGATTGGTCGATATAAATAGATCTGGCCTCTGATTGGCTGCTATAATTAGACCACCCCCCCTCCCCCTCCCTCCGCTCTGATTACAAAATCTCCACCAGTTGATTACGAAATTTCCTCCCCTACAACCCCTCCCCTACACCCCCCTCCCCCATCCCCTACAACCCCACCACACCTTGAACATGTTGGTACTTGTGCGGGCCCTTTTTTTTCTTGATTATTGTTGCGTGCTAATTAATTATTCATGTCTGCTAATTGATTATTGATGTGTGCTAATTAATTATTCATGTATGGGTAGGGGGAAGGACATTGGAGTATATTTTATTTGGATGGTGAGCATACGTCTCTGCACGAACCTCTCGCTACGACTGTCCTGCGTAGAATGGAGGGGGTCGGCCGCTTACCGAGTAGTGACCACTGCGCAGAACGGTTGCGCACTTTCCCCCTCCCCCTCTCCTCTCGCCACCATCACCCGGTGACGTCATCGAGACCCGTCGCTGGATCGACAAAACGTGTTGAGACAAGAATTGAGGTCATTGACCCGGGCAATGGGTTTTCCTGGTGTTGCAACATGACCTTGAATAATGTCCCCCACCCCCTATTTGGTAATGGGTTTTCCCTGATGACTGGCGCCGGTTTGGAGGGTTGACAAGACAAGTTGAGACAAGAATAGATTGGGACCTCAAAACCTCGAGGTAATTGACCCTGTTCATGTTTGCTATCCCAACAAGTCGAGACACATATCTACGTGTAAGGAACAGACAGGTTTTTTTTGGTTGAATAAAACACGATATTACAAAACATACATTTATTATACATTAAAGGTTTTACATACATATTATACACTTTTACAAGAATGACGCATATATTCGTTCATACGTTTTTCTACAGTGTCTTTTAGATGCGTTAGTAAAATTGTTTTTAGTTCACAATCCAGCATGTAATAGTCCAAACCGACGACTTGACGCGTATAGTAGGTAGCACTGATAAGATCCAGGTTTCTGATGTGCGTTTCCACCGTAGGCTGCTCGAGATCGATGACATCCACTGATTCTGTAAGCGTGTCGCATACATCTACGACGAGCGTGTCGATCAAATCGTTGCAATAGCGTGCGACGGGTGTCGACCACATATCCCGGCGGTCGACGGCGACGTCGATGAGGTCCCACACCTCGCAAAGACGTACCCAGCTAGGTGCTAGATAGGCGACCCGTTTGAGTCCTGCGTCTTGTTTCTCGCTGATGACGACCATACGGTCACCGCACATGCGTCGCAAAGAGATTTCATGATTAGTCAGACTAATCTTCTGAGGAGGTTGCGTGTTGCTGAAAAACTTTGATATGACCGACTTGTAGCTGCCCAGTTCTTGCCACTCTGTACGGTTAAATACCGCACAATTCCCTCCACATTTTTCTAGCTGGACATAGGGCGTAAAGTTGTTCTTGACGCTCATGCCTACGATGACTCGCTTGGCGTCGACTTCGTCCAGCGGAAACAGCGTGTTGAAAATACTGGTGTTGGCGAGCGGCTTCACCGGCTTTGCTTTGGGCGGGCGCAAACGTCTTGACCTTCCATCGCTTCGACGACTGTCACGGTTATGGACGGCACGCCGCCGTGACGCCCCTTTTATAGGCGCACGCTGATTGTACGCAGCCTCTTGAGGGGCGGCAGGAGCCTAGCTTCTTGAAAAATGTGTTGTAATATCTCACCACCTTAGCGTCGTTGCCTGTGTGATTGGTGGGTGAGAATAGGGCTAGGAAAGTTTTCATCGGAATGTTCTGGGCACGATAGAGAAGGTACATGAGACAGTAATGGCCGCAAACGTCCGAGGCTATGTTTTGAAGTTGTAGCGTGCTATGAGACGTGCGGGAAGTGTTTTTTCGTATAAATGCCAGATGCGACTTTATACGCGGCGGAAATCCATAACTGTCAAAATATTCTCCCACGCCGTTCTTGTCGATAAAGATGGCGACCCAATGCGTCCCAGGCTTGGTATGTGGATCAGTGTTGATGACGAGAGCTGCAGGTCGCGCTATTCTTGCGGGTAGTTGATCAGCAGGGAAAACACCCGACCGTACAGAACGGAACCACGGGCTTGTTTTCAGCGCACGTCTTATGGTGTGCGTGTCCATCTTCAATCATCCAGTCTCGAAGTCCCCAAACGATGGAGGCCGAGCAGAAATTCCAAACAGAACTATGTGCCATGCACATGGTGCGACCCAATTTAAGTGTTTTCAAAGACGAACAACCTCTGTCGTACAGATCTACGACGGGCGTAGGCGTGTATTTGACTAGAAACTTTTTCTTTTCTGCTCCCTTGACGTAGACGGTTTCTGCACGTGCTGTGGCGCGGGAGATGAGGGATTCGAGCAGGCTGTAATCCACATCACCGCTATCCCAGGGAATACCGTGCAGCTTGTTGACGATATAGTCGGCTTTCTTTTTGGCCGCCGGTGAAAGTTCCTCTATAGCGAAGGGGGGCTTTAACACCCAATGTTGAAGTAATGTTCCGCATACAGATAAAACACTCAATTCCTTGACGATAAACTGCTTGCTGTCGTCGATGAAGCTCTGGAAATCCACAATGACGTCCATGATTTAAATGACATGTGTAAGGGGCGGGAAGCCGTTTATATTAACTCCCATAATCGGTCACGACGTTTCTGTCCTTGTCGATGGTGATGATGTTGGCAAACTCCCCGTACACGATACAGTTGACGGTTTCGGTGAGAGCTCTGGTGAAGCTCACTTCGATGCTCAGAGAGCCGTGCCTCGTCAAATTCCAATGTGATGTCATGTGGGCTGAGAGATTAGGTGTGAGATCGAAAGCCATTAGATGATATCCCTTAGGGAAGGCTTCTCGTGTGATGTCGCTACCCTCGTTCATGAAATGGATACCCGTTCCAGAAAACAGTGTGTGGTAGGACATGACATAGTTGCCGTTTGAAAAATCGGGCTGTAACGGTTTCGACGGCACTTGTTCTCCGTCCACGTACAGCGAGAAATGGTTCATGCCGTAGGTTTGGAAGTTGAACGGGTTCTTGGTGGCGTCCCCGTTGAACGCTGCGTTTGATACAAAGCCCACGATGCATCGTTTGGGTAGTTGTCCGGTGAATACGTTGTCCAGCGATTTCCCTTGTACACCCGTAGGAATAGTGAGTGTTTTTACTTCCACGCGGGTGATGGGATACTTTGCGGGACTGACGTTTAATGCCTTGGCATGTGCCAACAGTATAGAAGGTGCTACTTTGACACGTCGCACTAGAAGGCCTGCTTCAGCGATGTGAACCTTATAGTGTGGGAGTTCAGGGACGGCCATAAGACTGAACCCGTCTCTGGACCGGACCAACTTGACTCTGAGTTCGGTGCCGTTCAAAAGGTATTTCTCTTGGTTAAATACATCACCGTGTAGATAACCCAAAAGATCCACCGTCTTACTTTTGGCTGTTAGACTGCGACGGGCCTCAAATCCTTTGTT